>JAREIK010001505.1:31129-77081 GCA_029783825.1 Sapria himalayana | reverse complement strand
TTTTTATATCTTTCTATCACTCAATTTGTTTATAAATTTATCTCTTTTTCTATCTAGTTGTCTATATGTTTATCTATCTATTTGACAAATTTTCAATCTCCTTATATTTGTATATGTCTATCTATTTATTTATCTGTCTCTCTTTCTATCTATTTATCAATTTATCTGTCTATATGTCTATCTATCTAACTATCTAAATATCTATAGGTCTATCTGTCAATATGCCTATCAGTCTATCTGTTTATCTATCTATCTATCTAACTATCTATCTATCTATTTGTCTATAATACTATCTATCTATATGGTCTATTTTTTTTACTCTCTATCTGTAAATCTATTTATCAATTTCTCTTTATCAATCTACTTGTCTATTTGTCTATGTTTCAATGTGAATATCTTCCTATCTGTCTATTTGTGTATATGTTTATTTTTTTATCTATCTATCTTTCTTTCTTTCTATCAGTCTATATATATGTCTATCAGACTATTTATCTATCTATCTGTCTACCTATCTATTTATTTATATATCAATATGTCTATCTATCTATCTATGTATCTATCTATATGTCTATCTATCTATCTATCTGTCTATCTATATATCTGTCTATCTCTCTATATATCTATTAGTGTACTTTTCTATCAAACTATCTATCTAAATGTCTATCTATCTATCTGACTATCTTTAAATCTTTCTATTTGTGTATATGTCTATCCAACTATCTCTAAATATGTATCTATTAGTGTCTTTCTACTATCTCCTGATCTATCTATCTATTTGTTTGTTTATTTATTTATCTTTCTATATGTAAATCCACATGTTTGTCTGTCTATTTGTTTATTTTTTTTTGTGTATGTCTGTCTGTCCATGTGTCTAAGTGTCTTCTGTCTGTATGTGTTTCTATTTGTCTTTCTATTTGTATATTTGTCTGCTTGTCTATCTATCTATATATCTATCTTTATATCTATCTATCTATTGATCTATTTGTCTAGCTGTCTATCTATTTATTTATCAATCTATCTATCTATAATACTTTTTGTCTATATGTTTATCATTCTATCTACCTATCTTTCTTTCTTTCTTTTGTTCTATCTTGCTATATGTTTATCTATCCAACTATCTATCTATGTGTCAATCTATCTATATAGTCTATGTGTCTATCTTTCTATCTGTATATCTGTTTATTAGTTTATCGCTTTATCTATCTACTTATTTTTTGTGTATATGTCTCTCTGCCTATCTCTCTATATGTCTATCAGTCTATATATCCATATGTATATTTGTCTATGTGCCTATATGTATATTTATCTATCTACTTATATGTCTTTGTATGTATCTATCTATCTATTTGTCAATCTCCCTATCTATTTATATATCTATATGTTTATCTATCAATATTTCTTTCTTTTTATCTTTCTATTTGGATATCTATCTATCAGTGTATCTGTCTATCAATCTATCTATCTATGAATCAAGGTATTTGTATTTATGTCTTTTTGTCAATCTATTTATCTATCTATCAGTGTATATATATATATCTCTATCTATCTATTTGTCTATTTATCTCTCTATCTGTTTATCTATCTAATTATTTATCTATGTATGTGTATATCTATCTATCTATCTAATTGTCTATCTATCTATGTATCTAATTGTAAATCTGTCTATTTATCTATCTGTTTATATTTCAATATGCTCTATCTAACTCCATATCTTTCGATCCATACATAAGTTTTGCTCTTTATCTATCTAAATGTCTATATTTCTATCTAATTATCTAAATATCCTTCTATCTGTCTATCTATCTATCTGACTATCTATTTATCTGTCTATTAGACTGTCTATGTGTCTATCTATCTATCTATCTTTCTATCTATTTGTTTCTCTAAATATCTAACTATCTCTCTATCTATGTTTTGTATAACTGTCTATCTTAATTTTTTATATCTATCTAACTGTCTATCTATCTATTTGTCTATCTGTCAATTTGTCTTTCAATCTATCAGTATATATGTCTATATGTCTTTTTGTCAATCTATCTATTTGTCAATGTCTTTCTATCTATATGTCTATCTATGTATCTCTTTAACTAACTTTCTGTCTATCTCTATATGTGTCTATCAATCTATTTGCTATCTATCTATATTTCATTATATCTGAGTATCCATCCATCCATCTATCTATCTGTCTATTTGTCTATATTTCCATCTATCTGTAAATTTATCTATCTATATGTCTATCTTTCAATCTATATATTTGTCTACTATATACTTGTCTATCTGTCTATCTGTCTATATGTCAATTTATTTATATATCTATATGTCTATCTATTTATCTATTTATGTCTCTATCTATCTATATGCTCTATCTATATATCTGTCTATCTATCTATCTATCTAATTATCTATCTATCTAATTATCTATATATCTTATTGTCTATCTATCTAATTATCTATCTGTCAATCAATCTATGTGTTTATATGTCTATCTGTCGATCTATCTCTTAGACTATTTGTCTATCTATCTTTTTTTTCAATCTGCCAATTTGTTTAAATGTCTATCTGTCTATCCATATATATATATATATATATTATATCTGTTTATCTATTAATTTATCTACCAATCTATCTGTCTATTTATCTATCTGTCTATTTGTCTATATGTCTATCTGTATATCTATCTATTTATCTTCTTTCTATCTGTCGATTTATCTATATGAGTATCTATCTATCTTCTCTATATTAGTCTATCTATGTATCTGGCTAATTATTTATATACATATCTTTCTATTTGTTTATATTTCTATCAGTCTATCTGCCTATCTATTTATCTGTCATTCTGACTATCTATCTATCTATTTATCTGTGTATTTATCTTCTATCTATCTATCTATATGTCTAATTACCTTTCTGTCTATTTGTCTAACTATCTATATATCTATCTGTTTTCTATCTATCTATATGTCTGTCTATCTATCTATTTATTTGTCAATCTGTCAATATGTCTATCTATATATGACTATCTATATATCTATCTATCTATTTATCTGTATATTTGTCTATCTGTCTATCTGTCTATATGACTATTTTCCAATCTTTCTATCTGTCTATCAGTGAATCTATCTATCTTTCTATTTGTCTATCAGTCTATATGTCTATATATCAATTTGTCAATCTATCAATCTGTCTATCTTTTTGTTTAATATCTATCTTACTATCTGACTATTTGTCTATCTATTTTTCTATCTATCTATCTATATGTCTATCTATTTATCAATCTATATGTCTATCTATTAATTTGGATATCTACCAATCTTTCTATCTATCAACCTATATGTTTATCAGTCTATTAGTCTATCTATCTATCTCTCAATCTACCTAACTATTTATCAGTCTATATGTATATATATCTTTCTATCAATCTATCAATCTGTCTATCTGTCTATCTCTCTATCTGTTTATTTGTCTATCTGTCAATCTCTATAATATCTATTTGTCTATATGTATATCTGATTATCTTTCTATCTATCTAGTTATGTAAAAGTTTATATTTATATCTCTCTAATTATCTATTAGTCTATGTCTATCATCTATCTGCATATCTATCAATCTATGAATTCTATGAATCTATATATATATATATATATATATATATATATATATATATATTTGTTTGTCTATTTATTTAATTGTCTTTCTGTCTTTATATCTATATATCTTATTGTCTTTCTATTTGTCTATCTATATGTATGGGTATCTATCTATCTTTCTTTCTTTCTATCAATCTATATATATATATATATGTCAATCTATGAGTCTATCTGCCTATCTATCTATCTTTCTAGCTGACAATCTGTCTATCTATCTAACTATCTATCAGTCTATTTGTCTATATGTCTATATGTCTATATGTCTATATGTCTTTATATATATCTGTCTATCTATCAATCTATTTATCTCTCTATCTATCTATCAGCCTATTTGTCTATTTATCTATCTATCTGTCTATCTGTCTTTTTATCTATCTATTTATTTGACTATATGTATATATATATCTATCTGTCATCTATATATCTGTCTATCTATCTTTTTGTATATATGACTATCTGTTAATCTATCTATCTATTTATCATACATCAGTCTTTCTGTATATATGTCTATCTATCTATTTGTCTATATGACTATATATATATATATATATCTATCTTATATCTATCTGTCTATCTCTCTATATGTCTACCTAAATATATGACTATCTATCTTTCTGCCTATATATATATTTGTCTATCTATATATTTGTCAGTCTATCTATCTATATGTCTATCTATCTATCTATCATACTGACTATCTATCTAACTATTTATCAGTATATTTGTCTATATGTTTATATGTCTATGTATCTATCTGTTTATCTATCTATCTCTCTATCTGTATATTAGCCTATTTGTCTATCTATCAATTTATCTTTCTATTTGTTAGTCCAATTTTCTATCTATCGATTTATTTAACTATATGTAGATATGTCTATCTATCTTCTATATATATGTCTATATGACTTTTATATAACTGTCTATCTTTCTGTCTATTTGTCTATCTATCTATCTATCTATTAAACATCAGTCTATCTGTTTATATGTCTATCTATCTATCTATCTATCTTTTGTCTGTCTATCTGACTATCTATTTATATGTGTATCCATCTTAGATCTATATGTCTATCTCTTTATCTGTCTACCTATATATATGTCTATCTGTCTTTCTTCCTATCTATATTTTTGTCTATCTATATATTTTTCTATATGTCTATATGTCAATCTACCTATCTTTGTATCTTTCTATTAGTCTATTAGTTTATATAATTGTCTATTTTTCTATCAGTCAATAAGTCTATATGTCTATATGCCAATCTATCAATCTATTAATCTGTCTATCTATCTATCTATTTATCTGTCTATCTATCTATCTATTTATTTGTCTATCTGTCTATCTATCTGACTATATATATATATATGTTTATCTATCTTTCTATCTATTTGTCTATTTATGTATCTGTGTATGTTTCTATTTGTCTATCTATATATTTTTTTATCCACCTATCAGTCTATATGTCTATATGTGTATATGTATAACCAAAAATTGTCCAATATATCAATTTTCTATATGTCTATCTATCTACCTATTTATCTATGTAATTATCTATCTATCAATCTATATGTATATATAACTATCTATCACTCTATTCGTCTATCTATCTATCAGTTTATCTGTATATCTGTCTATTTGTCTATCTATCTATCTGACTATCTATATTTTCTGCCTATCTATCTTCAATCAATCAGCCTATATATGTGTCTGTCGATCGATCTGTCTGTCTATCTTTCTCTCTGTCTATCTATATATATGTCTATCTATCTATTTATTTATCGGTCTATATGTCTATCTATCTATATGTCTATCTATCTATATGTCTATCTATCTATTTATTTATCGGTCTATCTGTCTATCTATCTATCTTTTTATGTGACTATTATTCTATTTGCCTATCTATTTATCTATATATTTGTCTTCTATCTATTTGTCTATTTATCTTTCTGTCTACCTATAAATCTTTCTATCTAACTATCTGCCTATATGTATATCTATCTATCTATTTATCTCTCTATCTACCTATAAATCTCTCTATTTATCTATATATCTGTCTATCTACCTATCTTTATATCTATCTATTAGTCAATTAGAATATATCTATATCTATCTATCTATATGTTTATCAGTCTATATGCTTATATATTTATTTGTCAATCTGTAAATGTTGCAATCTGTTTGTCTATCTATTTGTCTCTCTATCTGTCTATATATTTTTCTGTTTATCTATATATCTATCTATCTATCATTCTATCTATTGGTAATTTGTCTATCTTTTTTTCTGTATATCTTTCTATCTGTCTATCTGGATATCTACTTATCTTTCCATCTATAAATTAGTCTATATGTGTATATATTTAGTTGTATAGCTATTTATTAGTCAAATGTCTTTATGTCTATATGTCAAACTATCAATCTGTCAATCGATTATTCTTTCTATCATTTTATTTGTCTATCTGACTATCTGTCTATCTGTTCGTGTGTCAATTTGGCTATATAATAATATATTTTTATGTCTATCAGTTTATCTATCTATCTATCTATCTATATATCTGTCAATCTGTCTATCTATCTATCTATCAGTCTATATTTCTGACTTTTTGTCAATCTGTCAATTTGACAATCTATCTATCTATCTGTCTGGCTATCTATCTATCTATCTATTTATCGATCTATCTCTCTATATCTTGACCTATCTATCGCTATATCTATTGATTTATCTATCTGTCTATCTGTCTAATTGTCTATCTATTTATTTGTCTAATTGTCTATCTATCTATTAGTCTATATATATATATATATATCTGTCTGTCTATCTATTTGTATATAGGTCTATTTGTCTATAAGGCCTATCTGTTTATCCCTCTATTTGTATATCAATCTATCTATAATTTATTGGTTTATCTTTTTATCTATCTACTTGTCTATCTATAAATCTTTCTTTCTATATATATATATATATATATATATATATATATATATATATATATATATATATATGTATGTATGTATGTATGTATGTATATTTTGTATATAACTATCTGTCTATCTCTTTAAATGTTTATCTATCTATCTATCTACCCATCTTTCTATCTTTCTATTTGTGTATATGTCTATATGTTTATCTCTATAAAAGGCTTTCTGTCTGTGTCTATCCTCTATCTACCTATTTATCTATTAATGCATCTATAAATATATATATATATATATATATATATATATATATATATATATATATATATATATATATATATATATATATATATATTTATTTATTTATTTATTTATATTTATATATCTATATATCTATATATCTATATATCTATATATCTATATATCTATATATATGTCTGTTTGACTCTCTATTTGTCTATCTATCTATCTGTGTATCTATCTATCTAATTAACTATCTATCTATCTATCTATCTATATGTCTATATGTCTATCTAGTGGTCTATCTGTCTATGTATCTATCTATCAAATTATATATCTGTCTGTCTATCTATCTATCTTTTTTAATTTTGGCTATTTGTCTATCTGTCTATCTATCTATCTATCACTCTATATGTCTATCTATCTATCTATTTGTCTATATATATATATATATATTAGCATGTCTATCTGTCTATGTATCTTTCTATCTATTTGACTCTATGTATATTTGGCTATTTGTCATCTATCTATACATTTATCTATCTATTTGTATATCTGTCTACTATTTATTTGTCTATTTCTCTATCTATCTATCAATCTATCTGTATATCAATCTATTAGTCTATCAGTCTATCTGTCTATCTATCTATATGACTATCTATTTATCTGTCTATCTGTCTTCTATCTATCTATTTGTTTGTCTATCAGTCTACCTATATATCTTTCTATCTATCTCTCTATCTATTTTCCTATCAATCTATCTGTCTATCTACCTATCTTTATATCTATAAATCCATTTATTAGTCTGTCTATCTATCTATTTCTATGTCTATCATTCTATATGTCTATATGTCAATCTGTCAATCTGTCAACCTATCTATATGTCTATATGTCTATATTTCTATCTTTCTATCTTTCTATCTATTTATCAATCTATCTGATTAACTATAAAACAATCCAACTATCTTTTTGTCTATTAATCTATATGTTTATCTATTTATATTTTTTTCTTTCTACCTATCTATTTGGTGATCTACCTATCTATCTATCTGACTTACTGTCTACCTATCTATCTATTTTTCAGTCTATCTGTCGATATATCTTTCTGACAATTTTTCAATCAATCAATTTCCTTATCAATCTATCTGTCTATTTGTTTATCTATTTATCTGTCTATTTGTCTATCTGTCTATATGGCTATCTATCTATCTTTCTATCAGTCTATTAGTCTATTTGTCTATTTGTATATCACTATATATGTCTATATATTTATATGTCTATATATTTATATGTTTATCTATCAAACTATTAATCTATCAATCAATCAATCTAATAATCTGTCTATCTAACTATCTCTCTTTCTATCTGTCTATCTGGATATATATTTATCTATCTATCAATCTTTCTGTCAATCTGTCTATCTGTAATCTGTCAATTTGTCTATCTATCTATCAGTCTATATTTCTATATGTCTTTCTATCAATCTGTCAATATGACAATTTGTTTATTTGTCTATCTGTGTATCTATCTATTTATCTATCTATCTATCTATTTGTCCATCTGTCTATCTATCTGTTTATCTATCTCTCTGTCTATCTATCTATCTATCTATGTATCCAAATATCTGTCTATCTGTATATCTATCTATTTATCTATCTATCTATCTATGTATCCGAATATCTATCTTTATGTATATCTATCTATCAGTCTTTGTGTCGATCTTTCTATCTGTCTATCTACATATCTATTTATCTATCTAATTGTCTATCTATATATGTAAATGGTCTATCTTTTTATCTATCTATCTATTTATCAGTTTATCTCTTTTTCTATCAACATATCTATCTTTCTATCTATCTCACTATTAATAAATCCCAAATAGCTAGTAAAAATTCCCTAGCTAAATGGGGGCTTTCCATTGCTAAAGTTGATATAACGATGGATTAACACCAGCACATTTCCCAATTTAAAGTGTTTGTCACAAAAATTAATGTGTAAATATATTCCCTACCAAAATTAGCGAAAAAAAATTCCCTAGCTAAATTATCAATGAAAAATTCCCTAGCTATTTTTATTCCAAAATTATTTTTCCATTTTTAATTTTGTAATTAAAATTTAATCACATATTTATAAATTTTTATATTAAATTTAAAGAAAACATAAACTATAAATTATAATTACATATCTATAATTAAAATTTTTATATTAAATTTAATTACATATCTATAAATTATAATTAACAAAAATTAAAATCAGTTAATAAATTATTCTGATATAATATTTTACATAGCTAAAACAAAAACATAATAAAAATTTATTACATCTTATTCATTAATATATCTAACGATAGTGCATAAAGTATAATCTATCCATGAAATTGAAATTCATTTCTCTCCTCCAGCTCCTTTGGTCACCATCTTTCTACTGCGACAAAGCTATCCTAGTTGAGGCGCATCATGTCTAGTAAAAAATCTCTTCACTTCTACAAGATTTATATCGGGAACATTACGGTACCATATCTGTATGAAATTTAAACCAGTCAATCAAATAATAAATAAATATAAAAATAAAGTTATGTTTAGATAAATATATTATATTGTAGTATTAATGTATATATATACTACAATGTATATATACATATATACAAGCTTTTCACTAGTTACATATATTACTGTAGTATATGTACATATATACTGTAGTTTATATGTACATTTAAACTAAGTACATATGTACATATATACTATAGTATTATAAGTACATATATACTCAATATATATGTACATATAGTATTGTAGAATTATATGCACTTATATACTAAGTATATATGTACATATACTACAGCATATATATAGATATACTAAGTATAAATATACATATATAATGTAGTATTATATGTACATATATACTCAATATATACGTACATATATACTTTATATATACATACACATATACTTAGTATATATGTATATATATACTCGATATATACGTGCACATATACTCAGTATATATGTATATGTACTTGGTATATACATACACATATACTCAGTATATATGTAAATATATACTCGGTATATACGTACACATATACTCAGTATATATGTAAATATATACTCGGTATATACATACATATATACTCAGTATATACATAGATCTATACTCAGTATTAACATACATATGTACTATAGTATATATGTACGTATATACTATAAAAAATAAGAATCCCTACTGCTTACTCTCAAGTTCTAGAGAGAAATACAATTTTTAGAGAGAGAAATAGCAATTTCCAGTGAAGTAGAAGCCAATCTCAAGCTAAAAATGGAGCAAGTTGATTTCTTAATGAATAAGAAATCATTTTCTCAACAAATCAAAGAAGTCGCGCAACTTTTATTATCTTCTTCGGACATATTGGGGAAAAAAATAGGGAACCCTCGGTTGAGGTTTCCTTGATAGACATAGTCATGCTCACCGAAGCTCACAAGTTCACTCTTGTGGGCAATTTTTCACATGGGCGCCCTCGGATTGAAGATATTAGAGCTTTCTACTCATCTTTGAAGCTCAAAGGCTTAATAAAAATTGGGGTTCTGGATGCTAAGCACGTCCTTGTGCAACTGTTCATCATGGAGGATTTTCATAAAATTTGGTTGAAGGGTGTTTGGTATATCCTGGGTTATCCCATGAGAGTTTTCAGATGGACGCCAGCTTTCTCAATCAAATAGGAATCTTTTTTGACCCCGGTATGGTTCCTCCTCCCCATGCTCCCCATTCACATGTTTGATAAATTTTCACTCTATCACATTGCGCAAGCAGTGGGCACCTCGCTTCTTCTTAATGGTGCCACTGCAAATCTATCTCGACCGAGTGTTGCTCTGATATGTATTGAGGTGAACCTGTTGCACCATATTACTCATCGAATATGGATAGGTAGCAAGGATGGTTATGGTTTCTGGCAAGAACTCATTACCAGAGAACCTCCCTCATTACTGCACTTACTGTAACAAGCTTGGCCATAGTTGTGAGCACTGCATTATTAAAAACAAGTATGAAAATAAGTAGTGGCCAGGCCTGAGAATAGAAGTGGAAAAGGGGAAGGAAATAGTTCAGGTTAAAAGAAAACAAACTCAGGACTTAGAGCAAACACATAGTGATGAGGGTGTTGGACTAGAACTAATAGAATATGTTCTAATGGAATGAGAGAGAAAAGTCCCATATATAGAGAAAAATATTAGGAGGCATGAGCTAATATTGAAAATTGCAGAAATAAACAAAAGGGTGAGGGGAAAAATATTTGAAAATAGAAAGAAATGTAAGAGGAGTAGAAATGGGCATTTAGTTAAGTGATAGCACACAAGATGAGATAGAGGTTAGAAGTTGTATTAATTTAAATAAGAGAGAGGAGGAAAATGAGCAGTGTATAAAAATCACAAAAGACTACATAGATATTGATAGAACTAATATCAACATGGGTGATAGGATTTGGGCCATGGAGGAAATAAAAATCATCGCAATATAGCTAGGCATTAATTGGAAAGGTGAAAAAACGGGAGATTTAAGTGCACTTAAAAAACTTAGAAGCATTAAAAAAACGTAATAGAACATATGATTCAAAGCGCACCACTAGAGCCCAGGCTGAATCTAGTTATAATGTTTAGATTTTTCTAATGGAATGTAAGGGGTATCGCAAACCCTTCTACAATAAAAAGATTAAAAAATTATTTAAAATATTTAAAACCCCACTTATAATGTTTGTTGAACCCATGGTAAATACAGAACAACTAGACTATTATAAAGAAATACTGGGTTTCGAGAATGCTTTTTCAAATAAAAATGGTAAGATTTTGCTTTTTTGGAAAAATATATTTAACATAAATATTTTAGAAGAAACATATCAAATAATTAATTTTAGTCTAGGCAAGGACATAGAGGAAGTAATCACGGTGGTATACGCCAAATGCACTAAAGAAGGTAGGAGGGAGCTGTGGAAGGATATGCTTAAAATAGCTAACATGAATAAACCCTAGATAATAGGAGGAGACTTCAACATAATAAGAAAGGCTAGTGAGAAAAAAGGGGTAACCCCCCTAACACAAGAGCCATCTCACATTTCAATATAGCAATATCAAAGGCTAGCTTGATGGAAGCTAGCTTTTTAGGCCCACGGTACACCTGGTGCAATAACTAGAAAAATAAAGGCACTATCTAGGCAAGGCTAGATAAAGTCCTATACAATGCGAAATGGGTAGAAAATTTTGGCTTTGCGGTAGTGTGACACTTAAGTAGAACCTACTCAGACCATAATCCATTGTTAATAACCATAGAAAAGGCTAAAATTGTAAGAAGCTCATTCAAATTACAAAATGCATGGTGCTTACACCATGCATTCATTAACACTGTAAAAAATTCATGGTCACGGGAAGACTCAGGAAATCCAGCTCAAATCTGGAATAAGAAACTAAATAGATTAAAAAAAACACTTAAAAATATGGATAGAGATATATTTGGTAATATTAATAAAACCATAACATAAATTGAATAGAAAGCTAAAAAGTGGGAACTAGAATATGAAACACTACAAAATAAAGATAGTAGAAAGGAGCTTAGTAAAGCTCAAGCTGAGTTAAAATTAAGACTGCTCATGGAGGAAGTCTTCTGGAAACAAAAAGCAAAAATAAAATGGCTAAAAGAAGGGGACAAAAATACTAAAATTTTTCAAAGAATAGCTAAAATAAAAATTCAGAAAGAAAGAATAAAAGGAAAAAAAACAACTTTAATAAATGAATAGAGAGTAATTCGGAAATTAAAAAATACTTTGATGAATATTTTGAAAATCAATTTGTAGGGGCTAAGACCTAGAGAGGTGATAGATTATTGCATAAAATAGAACATAAAATAACTATAGAAGAGAATGAGTTTCTTACGAAATTCACAGATGAAAACAAACTGAAAGAGGCAATTTTCAGCATGGACACAAATAGTGCCCCGGGTCCAGATGGGTGGAACAATGAGTTCTACCAAAAATATTGGGCCATCATAAAAAGTGAGCTTTTAAATGCGATATCTTTGATTTTTTTTGTGGTGCAGAAATATGTAAAAATTGGAGTAGCACATACATGGTGCTTGTCCCCAAGATGGATAACCCACAAAAGGCAGAGGATTTTAGACCTATAAGCTTGTGCAATTCCATTTATAAAATTATGTCCAAAATATTGCAAAATAGGTTAGCAGTTGTCCTTCCTAAACTAATTTCAAAAGAATAATAAGGTTTCATGAAAAATAGACTAATGATAGAAAATATTAACTTAGCAAAAGAAATGATTAGAGATATAGGCACAAAAAGTAGAGGGCACAATGTTCTAATAAAATTAGATTTATCTAAAGCTTTTGATAGAGTCGAATGGAATATTTTATGTTTCATCATGAGAAAGATGGGTTTTACTGTGACCTGGATAGACTTGATATATAGATGTATATAAAGCACATGGATCAAAATTCTTGTAAACGGAGTGTCAGGAAACAATATTAAGCCAGTGAGAGGGTTAAGACAGGGAGATCCTTTCTCCCCCTCACTCTTTAACATTTACCTAGAGCTCCTAATTGTGAACATCATAGATAAAATGTTTGCATGTAAAATAAACCTTTTTAGCCACCCGAGAGATAATCCAATGGTGGGTTGTCTGGCATACGCGGATGACGTGGTCATTTTCATGAATGGTTGCTCCATATCCCTTCATAACCTGCTGGATTTGTTAAGAGTTTTGAAGGAGGAAACAACACAAAAAATAAATAATAAAAAAAGTCAATTCATGATTGCCAAGAGAGCGCCATTGAGCCTGGCTCATAGAATTAATAACATAATAGGATTCCCATAGAAAAAAAAGTCTATTCAATATCCCGGATGCCCAATATATGAAGGTAATCTGAAGTCATCATACTTGGAATTCTTACTTGAAAAAATCAAAAATAAAATTGCAGGATGGAAGGTTTAAATGCTTAGCATGAGTGGTAGGATAACCTTAATTACACACGTGCTGCAAAGTGTAGTTATGCAGAACTTAATGACCACTCACCTTCCGATCGCAATTAAAAAAAGTATAGAAAAAGAAATGGCTCAATTTCTGTGGGGGGTTAAAAATGGAAAGAGTAAGTTGCACTAGAAAAAATGGAAAGATCATTGCTATCCAAAACAGGAAGCATGGCTGGGTTTTGCTGATTTGAATGATCTAGCCAAAGCATGGGCATGCAAAAGATGGTAGAGGCTAAAAGAAAATAATAGTTTATGTGCTGAATTTATGAGAGCTAAATACTGCATTGAGGGGGACACGAACAGAGAAAGGAAAAGGAGTAAAGAATTACAAGGCAGGGTTCAAATGCTTAAGCAAAGAGAAACAGTTGAAAAATATTCTAAATTGACCAAAAGCGGATGGAAATGGATTTTAAGTGCAAACGGAAAATTCTCTCTCAAATCCATCAAAGATAAAGTGAGAAATAGGAAAGAAGAGCAAAATTTATTTAAATGGGCCTGGAATAATGAAAATTGTCAAAAAATTAAAACTAACACATTGAAAGTTCTCTCAAATATCATTCCATTAGACGAAAACATAAAAAAGAAAGGTATTCAAATGGTCTCTAGGTGTAAATGCTATTTACAAGCAACAAAATCGCTAGACCACCTATTCTCACAAGGAAACATAGCATTAGAAATTTGGAGAAGATTAAAATTAGAAATAGGTATAAAACATAAGAGTATCCCACTAAGTAATAGACTCCACAAATAAAATATAGCACACACACATATATACATGTCACAAAAAATTATAGGAGTAAAGTGGGGAAAACCTCCAAAGGGTAGAATAGCTCTAAATACTGATGGTAGCTTTGACAGGAACATGGGTTTAGCAGGAGGAGGAGGAGCAGTATGGGATTTTAAAGGTCAACTCATTTTAGCTTTTACAGGGAGCCACAAAACCACATCAGCTCTCCATGCTGAAATTCTAGCATTGATGGATGCATTATGGGCCTGTAAAGCTAAAGGATTAACTAATATGGACATTCAATTGGACTCTAAAATATTGGTAGATTTAGTAAACAAAAAAATAAGTATATGGAAATACGAAGAGGGGTTAGAAGAAATTGGCCAATTAATAGAGTCCTTAAACACATCAACCAAGCATATATACAGAGAAGAAAATGCATTGGCAGATAGGCTATCCAAGGCAGACAAAAACAAAGAATACCATGAATATAAGGAAGAGTCTCTTCCGGACAGACTCAAGGGTATTATAAGGATGGATAAGAGGGAACTTCCATATATTAGAATAGTCAAGCTTAGTTAGTAGGGGCACTCATGTAGCTACCCAATATGCAAGGAAAAAAATATTAAAAGCTTAGTGCCACCCTGGTCCTGAGGGGCGGAGACAAAGAAAAGAGCTAGTCTAGGTTGGATTGTTTGCTTGTATTGCTTTATGTATTTTTTCTATTTGTAGTTTTGTAGCTTTTATTTAAAACATGGTAGGTCATATTCAGGCATTTAGAAGGAGCTAATCAAGAGGGACTTGAGGTAAGTTAATATATAAATTAGTAGAAATCTAGTTAATGTTTTGCAGTTACAAAGCCCTCTATGGAAGAGCACCAAGACCAAAAGCAGCAAGAAACCAGCCACTGGACGAAGATACAAAGCAGACAAGACCGGCTGTATCTCATTGTAGAGGCTTTATTTGTTGGTTATTATGCTTGTTAAATGTCTGAATTTGTTTGTAAGTCTTGGTCAAGAGTATGTAAAAGTGACGGGAGTCTGTATGTGGTGTTGGTCATGAGTTGAGTCGCAGTCAAGTGTCAAAATGTTGTAGAATGAATCCTAGCTGGAACAAAGGAGGTGGATCCATACATTTAGAAGGTGTTAATCAAGAGGGACTTGAGATAATTTCAAGAAAGAAGGTGCTGAAGAGTGCAGGATCAAAGGCAGAATATGGCTTCTCCTCTAGCTGCAAACAGTCGCAAAAGGATGGTACAAGAGGACAGATCGATGCAGTGGGATAGTACTAGAGCCCAATTAAAATCCAGCAAAAGGTAGTAGCCAATAGATATAGTATAATAGCGATAATACTTTGTGATATTGTTTGATTTCAATAAATGGTGTAAAAGGGGATAGGGTAGAATATAGCTTGTAAAAATGGTATTCCTCCGCCAAAAGAGAGAGCTTTAATAATAATAAAACAAACTTTTCAAATATATATATATATGTATGTATGTATGTACTACAGTATTATATGTACGTATATATAATCACATAGCCTCATATGACACAAAACTACAACAAATTAGTATTATACCATTTATACATCACAAAGATGGCACAAAACTTCACTATCAACATAAATAAGAAATACGAAGATTATTTAAATTTAGGAAAATATCTCTGATAACTCTTAGAGTAAAACTTGGAAGACAAGCCACGAGCCAGGCTTAGCACATCAAAGTTCACATCTTGCCTCCCCGCAACTAAAACTCTCTCTCGGTCCCAAGGCCTATAAGGGTGTTGCTCTGCCCCACCATGACCAAGATGACAAGCTAACAAAAGATCTGGCAGATGAAATAGTGACTGATCATCAACAGCATTAACCATCAACAAATCAATAAGAAACTTAAACATAAAAAAATGGAGCATCCACCGTGCTCATGTTCAATACATGATGATGAATGAATTGTTTGCATAATAATTTTGAATAATTGTAATCTACGCAATCATTGTTTTACATAGTTAATACAAAAACATAACAAAATTTTATTACTTCTTAATTATTGTATCTAATGATAGTTTATAAAATATAATCTATCCGTGAAATTGACGTTGTTTTCTCTCTCCTAGCTCCTCTGATTGTCATCTTTCAGCTGCGACAAGCTTCGTATGGGGAACATTATGGTACCATATTTGTATGAAAATTAAATCAGACAATCAAATCAAAATTAATAAATAAAAAAGTTCTGTTTTGATAAATATATAAAACTATAGTATATATGTACATATATACTATAGTGTATGTGTACATATATACTAGTATTTCACTAGTTACATATATTACTGCAGTATATGTACATATATACTGAAGTATTATATGTACAGATATACTGAGTATAGATATACTCAGTAAATATGTATATATAATACTACAGTATTATATGTACATATACTATAGTATATAAGTTGATATACTGAGTATATACGTACATATATACTATAGTATATATGTAGATATACTGAGTATATGAACATATATACGTAGTATGTATGTCTAAGATATATACTAGCATTTCTCTTATACATACATACTGAGTATATATGTTCATATATACTATAGTATATACATACATATATACTGTAGTATATATGCATATATATACTACAATATATATATATATATATGTACGTATATACTACATTATATATGTAAGTAAATACTACAATATATATGTACATATATATTGTAGTATATATGAACATATATACTCAGTATGTATGTAGAAGAGATATACTAGCATTTCTCTTATATGTGCATATAAGAGAAACCTCTCTTTGAACCAAGAAACTATTTTAGAATATGACTATGTTCTAAATCTCTCATTAACATCCTAACATGTTAGGAACAACAGAGACATTCTAATTCAACGATCGAAGAATGAATATCATGTTTTCATGTAAGCAAATAATGAAAAATGAAATGTAACTCACTATGACCATGGTACACAAACTCATGAGTGATGATAGAGTTCGAAGAAGTAAAACAATTAGACCATTGCCTTCCACAGTTTCAATCGCTCATGCAAAAATCATTGGAGTAAAGGCTTCAAAATCCTACACAATTGCAAGGGAAAAAAATGAGTTACTAGTAGTGATGAGAATCTTAAACATAGTATCTAGAAAGAAAAGAAAAGTAGAACCTGCAAAATACACATGCCATAAGTATTTTTTAGAATTCATTCAAAATTCTTGTACAAGCAATAGGAAACAGCTCCTTATTCAAGAAATAAAGAGAAGGGATCAGCTTTTTCTGGGTCAATCAATCCATTCAACATTAGCTTTTTAATCTACTTTACTAGTTTTATTGTGTGGCATCATCATACAAGCATCAAATTTGGACATAATTAAAAAACTAGTCTAATTTCTTAGTGATCATGGCATCAAATTCATTATTACTTATATATTGTAGTATATATGTACGTATATACTGAATATATATGTATATATAATACTACAATATTTGTACATATAATAGTGCAGTCTATATGTAATATATACTACACTATTTTATGTAAATATATAGTCAATATATCTACATATATACTCAGTATATATGATACTGAGTACATTTGTACATATATACTATAGTATATATGATACTGAGTAGATATGTACATATGTACTATAGTATATAAGATATTGAGTATATAAGTAAATATATACTATAGTATATACATACATATATACACACATAAATATAATCACATAGCCTTGGATGACACAAAACTGCAATAAATTATTATTATCTCATTTATACTTCATAAAGATGACACAAAACTTCAAAAAGTTATCTCTCTGGTTTATCTAGCCATATCTCATGTTTTGTATTGCAAGAAAAGTGTTGGAGACCAATAGTTATAAAGAGTTTTATATAGTTATAAAAATATTTATAAATAGTTATACATATATATTTAAACATATAGTTATATATATATGTGTTGTTATAAGTTTTAATTATAATTATAGTTACATGTGTGATTACACACATAGTTATACATTTTTATTATTATTTTTTGCAACTATATCAATGACACAATTGGCTTCTTTTCAATTATGAACCATCAAAATTAAATAGATAATCAAAACAAAATTGAATATTACAAGTCCATTTATCCAATGGTTACCTTGATTTAGTTCCATTGTAATATGCATCGATATATTGGATTATTTAAATAGATTCTTATACATCTTCATAACTAAAATGTATTTTGTATGTTCAATACATATAAGAAATGCTTATTATATAAGAGTGCTATAATACACTTTGAACTATATATTATATATTGAGCTTGATAAATATTATTGTGATTTTATTTGTTATCTGATTGAGTTATGGTTTTATTTAATTTGATTTAACACAAGAAATTTAAAAAATAAAGCATATTTTTAACAATAATTATTTATTAATCAATAAATAACAAAAAACAATCTACTTATTTCCCTTTTGATTGAAATAAGAGCAATGATGTTTGAAATGGTTTTTTGTTGGATAGAATTTCAAAATACACATTATGTTTGATCCATTTCTTGAAAACATTTTGAACTTATATAGGATTTTTTTTAGTTGATAGAGATTAATTTATTGTGTTTCAAAATATTTAATATAAATTGAAGTAATAGTGATTCTATAATAAGCATCCTAATATATGATATACTCAGTATAAGAACTTGATTCTATAATAAATATCCACAAAGGTAGACTAACTTTTTAAGTGATTCACTTATCTAAAATAGCTTGCAGATTCAAAAGAATTTTATGGAGTCCTTGCACAACATCCTTTTCTATAATTCACAATCCAAGCTTCAATAATTACGTTCATAATTATATAGAAAGTCTCTAGATAAAACAAACAAGTTTATTTTATCAATAAATATTGAAAGAAATTTACATAGATTTGTCAATTTGCATTCCATGGTGAAATCATTAGTAACTAATCGTCCTTTTGTGAGATTATAGTTCGGTGTCCTATATTAGTAATAGTAAAGCTTAAAAAGCTTAGGTAAAATGATGATTTGAGGTATTGTAAAAATGTTTAGATGGACTATTAACCTGTGTAGTTCTTTAATATATGTCATATTAAGAGCCTGAAAAGATGCTAAAGTTTGAGAGAGAACAACATTCGTAAAGAAATAAAATCACAACATATAAAATCTAAAGAGATATGATAATGGATCCATCATCTCCTTCTTTGCATAAAACATGAAACTTCAAAATGTAATGATTGATAATAAAGAACAAAATGGGTTGGCTTCATTCATCAATGCTCTATTCATGTGAGGCAACACCCATTTTTCTTTCTGAAAGTGGTGGAATTAGAAGTAGCATGAAAATTGGTTATCATCTTTTTGTTCCTCAAATCACTGCTGAAAAAAAAGTTGATCAAAGTCACACTTTGAAAAAAATAACTAAACTTATATACATACATATTTATATATTGTTTATGCTAATTTCTTTTCTTTTATTTGTTATATATAATGAAAGTTGGAATGAGATTTCCAAATCACTTGAATTCTTTTATCTAATCGATTTGAGATAAGATCTCGTGCATTAAATTTATATGATTTTGCGATCAATATCACCAACAATGTAATACAATTTTTTTGTTACTTTTTGATTATTTCATGTTAATACAATAAAACAAGCCTACCCTTTGTTCACAATGCAATATAAAAATATTAGAATTAATATATATATATAGTGGCAGTCAGCTATACCATTTTTTAAATAGTGCATGAAGCTTGGTGATACATTCTTTTTCATCTTCTGTAAAGTTGTATCTCTTAAGGTCTAGCCTACAATATTTTATCCACCTCAGCTTGTAACTTTCTCCACAATGAAGCAAGGCTAAAATAAATGAAAAACTACATTACACAAAACAAGTTTATGTATCAAAATCTCAACAACAAATAATTTTTATGACTTTAACACAAACCAAGCTGGATATCTAAATTGAGAAATATATAGTTGGAAGATAAGATATATAAACCAACCTCTGAGCTTATACTCCTCCATGATGTTGACGATGAAGATAATGGACAATGATGGTGGACGATGATTAAGGATGCCGATGATGACAATGGTGATGATCAATGATGATGGTGAATGATGATGGATGGTCAATTCGCCATACACCATGACTGCTATCGAATGGGTGCTCTCGACTGTGGGTGCAAACATTGGATTTTCATTTTTTAATGTATTTCACCCAAAATATGAACAGATGCACTCATGAAATGATTGAATATATACCATTATAAATTTTATATCATATTTTCCATTATAATTTTTATAACTTTAACACAAACCAAGTTGGATATCTAAATTGAGAAATATATAGGTTGAAGATGAGAAATATAAACCAACCTCAGAGCTTATACTCCTTCATGATGATGACGGATGAAGATGATGGACAATAATGGTGGACGATGATTGAGGATGCTGATGATGATAATGGTGATGAACAATGATGGTGGTGAATGATGATGGATGGTGAATTCTCCCTACACCATTACTATTATCGAATAGGTGCTCTCGGTAGGGGGGTTCAAACATTGGATTTTCATTTTTTAATGTATTTCACCCAATATAGGAACGGGTGCACTTGTGAAAGAATTGAATATATACCATTATATATTTTATATCATTTTTTCCATTATGTTTCTAATATATTTCTAAATTTTATATCAAAGTTTATATATTTACCTATTTATGTATTTATGTATTTGTGTATGTGTATTTGTGTATTTATATATTTTTGTATTTATATATATATACATTTAGAAATTTATATGTTTATATATATATATATATATATATATATATATATATATATATATTCACATATTTACATATATTCACATATATTCACATTACATATATTCACATATTTACATATTTACATATTACATATTTACATATTTTCATATTTTCATATTTATATTTTTACATATTTACATATTTACATATTTACTTATTTACATATTTACATATATACATATTGACATATTTACATATTTACATATTTACATATTTAGATATTTATGTATTTACATATTTAAATATTTACATATTTAAATATTTACATATTAATCTTTAAATATCAATTTATTTTCTTTTAAATTTATAAAAGATTTGAAATTTTTTTTATAATTCAAAAATTTTAAATCTTTTAGTAATTCTTTTTTTTAAAGATTCCTATAAGCATAAAATATAATTTGTTTACTTTAAATTATATAAATATTTACTTGTTTATTCATTAATTCAGAAATTTTTATGAATTTTTTATTTAATCATACAATTATTTATTTTAGCTTTTTATTAGTAGTAATTTTTATGCATGTTCATATATTAATTAAAATATCTTTAAAAATATTATAATTATATAATTAATTATTTAATGTTTTAATACAAATATTTAAATATCATAATTAAATATTTCTGAAAAATATTTTGCATAAATTTTCAAATATTTTATAATCATAAAAATAGTTATTTTAGTCTTTATTAATATAAATTTTATTTGTATTTATATATTTTTGAAATTTTTTATTTTTAATCACCTATTTATATAATTATACAAAGAGAATGTATCTTTCAATGATCACAAATCTATAGACCATGGCATACATACCTTTAATATACAAAATTAAATAAAATATTAAAATAAATAATATATAAAAATAAATAAATCATTAATGATTATTGATGAAAATTATCCCCAGCCCAAATGACTAGGGAAAAATCCTTAGCTAACACTACAAGAAAATTTTGTTTTAGCTAGGGAATTTTAGCAAGTGATCAATCCCTAGCTAAATTGCGACTGACTAGCTAGGCAATAGCAAGGGTTTAATGTTTTTTTTTTAAAACATAGCAATAAATTAGTGACGGAAAATTTTTCGTAAATTCTCTTCATGGAAAGCGGGGGATTTAGCGTTGGATTAGCGATGGAAAATTTTCGTAATTTCCATTCAATAAAATCAGGGATTTAGCAACAGATTAACGACGGGAAATTTTCATAAATTCCACTCAAAAAAGTAGTGATTTTAGCGATAGATTTAGCGACGGAATAACCCTTGCTAATAAAAGCCTGAAATTAGTGATGGATATTCCCTTGCTAATACACCCTTGAAATTAGTGACAGTTTTAGCGACGGAATATCCTTTGCTAATAAAATCGTTGATTTAGCGATGGATTTAGCGAGGAATTTCCCTTGCTAATAAAATCAATGATTTAGTGACAGATTTAGCGACGGATTTTCCCTTGCTAATAAAATCATTTATTTAGTGACGGATTTAGCGACAGATTTTCCCTTGCTAATAAAATCATTTATTTAGCGATAGATTTTTCCTTGCTAGAATAATCCATGATTTAGTGATAGATTTAGCTGTGGATTTTCCCTTGCTAATATAATCCATGATTTAATGATGGATTTAGTGATAGACTTTTCCTTGCTAATAAAATCATTGATTTTGCGATGGATTTAGCGACAGACTATCCCTTGCTAATTAAATTCATATTTTAGCTATGGATATAACGAGCGAATATCTCTAGCTAATAAAATCCATAAATTAGCGATGGATTTAGCGACGGAATTTCCGTAGAAAATAAAATCTTAAATTTTGCGATGGATTTAGGGATGAAATTCTCTTGCTAATAAAATTTTGTAATTTTGTGACGAATTTAGTGATGCCTTTTCTCGAGCTAGTAAAATCCATAATATTGCAACGAATTTCCTTACCTTATAAAATCCATAATTTAGCTACGGATTTAGGGACGACATTTCTCTAGCCAATATATAATTATATACTTTTTTTTATTTGTTATTTGTTTTAATATTTTATTTAAATTTGTTTATTAAATTTATGTTATTGGTCTATAGATGAGCAATCCTTGATACACACATTCTCCTCATAAAATCAAAAAAAAAATGATATTATAAATAATTAATTTAAAATATATAAAATAAAAGAATTATATTAATAAAGACTAAAATAACTATTTTAATAATGTATTAATTTTATAAAAAAGTATACAAAAAATTTTTCTAAAATTTTTAATTAAGAAACTTAATAATTTAAATTAAAGTAACATTAAATAATTAATTCAATAAGTATGCTAATTTTTTCGATAATTTAAAATTTAAATTAACATACATTAAAATTTCTAATAATTTAAATGTAAATTAATTCATTATATGATAAATTATAAAATAATTTCATAAATATCTTAATTGACGAATAAACTAGTAAATATTAATATTATTATAAGTATTAAAAAAATTTTATGATTATAAAAAACTTTTAGATAAATAGATAATAAAATCTTGAAAATCTTGAAATATAAGTAAAATATAATTTTTTCAATAAAGTTAAAAGAAAATAAAATAATTATTATAAATAAATATATAGATTTTTAATCCTACTAAAATTTATAAAAATTAAACAATTGAGTAATATTTTTACAATTAGCTTTAAATATTAAGTTTTTATTTCATATTATCTTTGTAAAAATAAATAAGAATTCTTAAAAATTTATAACTAGAAAATAAACATTTTTATAGATTTTTTATCATAATGAGTATTTTATAACTTTTAGGTCAGTGGCTAGAGGACAAATCATCTTTTCATTTATGTCTTATTATATGAAGTTTGGTACTTTCGTACCTATTTGATATTTTTTTTATGCAAAACATATTTTTTTTATTGTTTATATATTTATTGTTTAATTAATATAATAATAAAAAATTGTAAGGTATTTGTTTTTCATTTGTACCTTGCTACACGTACATTAATTTTGTTGAAAAAATTTTGATTGTAAATAAATTTAATAGGTATTTTTTTTATTATATATATATATTGTTTATTTAATGTTTTAATAATTAAAAATATAAATACTATCCTAAAATAAACATTCTCTCGAATTGACACATCTCTAACAGAGGCAGATATCCTCTTCATTGCACCATTATCTTTCGTCACCGATTATGCGAAAAATAATTTGAGGTTTATGTTTTCAAGAGTTTGGCTATCTCTGTAACATTGATGAATTTCTAGCCATATAAGAGTATTCTCTTTATAACAACATTCTGTAGGACACCATTTATCCTGTCAAGTTAATAACATCATCTTTTAACACACGGTAATTTTTCTGTGCTGCAATATGTTTATTTTAAACAATTTAAAAATTTAATAAATATGAGTAGTAATTGTTAGTTGAACGTTGTAGTTATTAATTGAGTACCATAACTATTATATGTAACATACAAGTTTTAATCTAAGTTTCATGTTTCACAAAATTTGTGGCAGATGTATCTTGTAATAAATAGTAATAAAGAAAATAAGAAAATATGAGAAGTATTATGGACATGCATGTATCATTAATGAAACATTAATTTATAGTGCTAGCAAATATATGTGAGTACTCTTTTATAGTTTAATATGATATATAAATATTTACTAATTAATTTTTAGTCCATAACATATATTATTAAATATTATTTCATATATTAATAAAATAAATATATATTATTATAATTTCAATAACATCAATACAATATAATAAAAAAAATAGTAAGATATCATAATAATACTGCAAAATGAATTATAAAGAACATTAATAAATTGTAAATATATATATATATATATTTCAAAACTATTGAGAATTATATTGAATTTTTTATTTTTTATCTTTAGATACTGGGATGAGATGAAATTATAGATTAAGAGAATTTATAATTTTTTTTGTATTTAATAAATATAAGTCATTTAAATTCAATATAAATAATCACATCGCTATCAATTTATGTATATTATTGTAATAAATGATAATGTCATTTATATTTTTTATTCATAATATTATATTATTGTAAGTTTTTATTTATTTTATTCAGTTGTTTTATTTTTCATTGGAATACTCGATATGTAAAGTTTCATCAATCTTTTTTATTCATTATGTAAAGGCATAAGTTTTAGTTATATATTATTATTATTGAGTATTATTTTTTTGTATATCATCTTCTTTTTTTCATTTTCATGTATTAATCTTCATATTTTTTTTCTCAATATATATATATATATGGACATGCAGATATATGAAATAAATTTATGATGCTTTAGCAGAACATCTCCTCGCTATAAAAGTAGTAGTAAATGGCCATTCAAAGTAACTTCCTGCTAATGTGGAAAATTATAGAAATATAGTATCTTTTCTCTATCTCTCTCTCTCTCTTTCTAAACATCATTGCTGGCCATATTTTCGATATTTATTGAAGTTGTATGACTATATATAAATATTTGTATAACTATATATAAATAATTGTATAACCATATAACACTCTATATAATTAAATATAACTATATTTGTAAGTATGTATACATATATGTAAATCTATATATTTATTTATAACTTTATATATTTATGTATAACTATTTGAATGAATATATCTATATATAACTATATGTTTAACTATATAAAAATATTTATAGTTATATATATTATATGTATAATAACATATAACTATAAATAATTGTATCTTATTATATGTATTACAATAAAAGCTTTATACATAACTATATTTAAATATTTAATTTACAACTTATACTTAATATACATTTGTATATATTAGTATTCAAAAATGTATGTTATTATATCTATACCTTTACATAGCTATAGGTATAGATATATAAAATTATATAAATAAATATATATACCTACATACATAAATATAAGTTTAACTATATGTGTAATTATATGTATAACCATATGTAACTATATTTATAATTACATGTATAACAACATACAACATTATGTTTAATTATATGTGTATAACTATATATAAATATTTTTAAACCTAAATAAAATTTTATATAATTAAATACAACTATATTTTTAACTATTTATACACATATATGTAAATTTATATACTTGTTTATAACTTTGTATATATTTATGTATAACTAAATATAACTACTCATATGAATATATATATATAACTAAATGTTTAACGATATATAATTTTTTATAACTATATATATATAATGTATAATAACATATAATTATAAATAATTTTATATTATTAATGTATAACCTATATTTAAATATATAATTAACAACATATATTTAATATACATTTTTATATATTAGTATTGAAAATGTATTTTAGTATATCCATACCTATACATAACTATATGTATAAATATATGAAATTATATGAACAAATTCATATACATACATGTATAAATATAAATTTAACTATACGTGTAACTATATATATAATCACATGTAACTATATTTATAATTACATGTATAATAACATACAACATCATATTTAATTATATGTGTATAACTATATATAAATATTTGTAGAACTAAATAAAACATTATATAATTAAATATAACTATTTTTTTAACTATTTATACATATATGTAAATCTATATATTTGTTTATAACATTGTATATATTTATGTATACCTAAATTTAACTACTCGTATGAATATATATATATAAGTATATAACTAAATGTTTAATGATATATAATTTTTTATAACTATATATATTATATGTATAAACATATAACAATAAATAATTCTATGTTACTATATGTATTACTATATAAACTTTAAACATAACTATATTTAAATATATAATTAACAACATTTATTTAATATACAATTTTATATATTAGAATAAAAAATATATTTTAGTATATCCATACCTTTACATAACTATATGTATAAATATATGAAATTATATGATAAAATATATATACATACATGTATAAATATAAGTTTAACTATACGTGTAACTATATGTATACCTACATGTAACAATATTTATAATTATATGTATAAAAACATACAACACAATGTTTAACTATATGTGTATAATTATATATAAATATTCTTATAACTATAAATAATTCTATATAAATAAATATAACTTTATTTTTAATTATGTATACATATATGTATACATATATGCAAATTTATATAATTGTTTATAACTTTATATACATTTATTTATATTTACTTATAACTACTTGTATGCATATATCTATATATAATTATATGTTTAACTATATGTTTAACTATAGTGCAGATAAGATTGATTATTATGGTCAACTAAAAGAAGTTACTGAGTTTGAGTATCCTAGACGCGAAAATAATAGGATGTATTATTTAAGTGCGATTGGTTTGATCGTACACGTAATGTGGGCACAAAGATTTATTCGGATTATAAACTAGTTGATGTTAACCATAAACACAGATATAATCGATATGAGCCATTTATTATGGTAGTTCAAGTCACTCTGGTATGTTATTAAACATATCTGAGTTTATCTCATGATAAGAGAGATTGGTGGGAGATTTGCAAAATCAAAGCTCGATCAAAATTTAAAGTACCAACATCGCAACAAAGAAGTGCAGAAAATTTATATAGATGAAATTGCACTGGCATTTCAGGAAGATGACATAAATAATATTGAGCATGTGAATATAGATGAAGATCCAGAAAATTTATGTGACTCAAATGGTAGCATAATAGAAATTGAAGATGATCAATTTCTATCTGAAAATAAGTTCAAACTTCTATCAGAATCAGACGAAATATCAAAAGATCTATTGGAGGATGACATTGATGCTGATAATTAAATTGTTATAATTTTATTATAAATTTTAACAATCAAAGACTTTTTATATTTTGTTGAAATCTATCGGTATATTTTATTCAAAAATGCATGCTTGTTCATCATATCCCTATTTTTTGTTCTATGTTTTATTTTGTATAGCAGGTGGTGCCTAAAGAACATGGCTATGGTGGAGTTGGACGTGGACACAATGAACCAAATTCATATAGGATGTTACATCATGTTGTAGAATCAGTACCATCTCATAGCCACCATATCCAGACTTCAACATCACAATCACCATCTTCATTTCTATCACCATCACCATCTTTGAGACCTCTACTATCACCTTTATCAGATATAAGCCTGCCACCCATTGTGCTTCCTGCCCACACTTTTGATCCATCTCCATCTTCTACACCATATTTAACAATGATTGTTCCCCCATTTACAATACCAACGACATCATAAAATGTTGTGACTTTCTCTGCAATCAGTGTAAAGTTAGAAATTTAGATTATGGATGAGATCTAAAAGAAATATATAAAAATGAATTGAAAAAAAAATTTGATGTTACTGTTAGTAGTTTTTTTAATATTGTTATGATTTGCTTGTTTTCAATGTTATTTATTGATTTGTATAGTTTTATTCCATCTCATAAGTGTTCAACTATAATTACAAAAGATTTCAAGAAAATGGTTGATTCTAAAGCTTTCTCCTGGAAAAAAATTTCTGAATCGACAAAAAATACATATTTTAATGACTTTCAGGTAAAAATAACAAAACAAAAACAGTGAATAATAATTATCTAATTACTTAACTTTTATGTTGGTTATTATTCAATCAGTAAATAATAATGTTCTTATTGTTAATTCAAATTATATTGTCATTTTTCTATTTATAGAATTAGTTTACATGAGCACCCAAATTTGATGAAATGATAAAGTAATTATGGTAGATCAAAGCTGCTCAATGGTATTCTGATTTTATCCATAAATTAAAGAAAATAAAAGAAAAGTCTGATTTTATATCTGAAGAAGACTAGTCCGAGTTGCTTAATTATTGGGAGGAGCTTGATGTGAAGAAAGAATCAGATATTGCCAGCAAAAATTGATAAAGTGAGGTAGTTGGACTAGGTACAAGAATCTATCAATACACTGGAGGTTCAAAGTCTAGCATTGAGCACACTCAAGATTTGGTACAAATTTAAAATTCTAAACATTTCTATATTTTGTGGTTGTCCTACTAGTCCAATAAATAAAATCTCTACATGCTTTTATTAATTTTGTTAAATTTTTTTATCATTTGTTTTTTTATGACTTAATAAAAATAAATTCTTGCCTGGAGAATTAGGTCGAGATATAAATTTTTATGAGATTTTCAGGAAGATACATGTGAATAAAGTGGATGGTCAGTATGTTGACAATAAGTCTCATATGATTGCTCTAAGAAATTATTATATTAATTAAATTTTATAATACTACAGTACATTATGAAAATTATTTTAAATGCAAAATATTTATTTTATTTTTTATATATCTAGAATAGTTTTTTTCTCTATTTTATTTCAGGACCTAATGGAGGAATGTGTGATAACTACTCATCAAAAAGTAGAGGATTCTATGGATCTTCAACCAATTGACTATGATCCTATTTATTTGGAGACAATAGGAGGTCGAAAGAAGTAGCGAGTATACGGAATTGGCTCTAAGGGAGTGATATTTTGTTGTAGTAGTCGTGCTTCTAATTCATTTCTCTTAGCAATGGTGGATGAGGCGGTTGAACAACAAGCACTGGAAACAAATGAACGTATTGTAGTTATGGAGACCGAAATAAAAAACAAGGATGAGCAGATAACTAATTTGATGGAAGAAATGCAGGAAATTAAAGAAATGAATTCTGAGATTAAAAAAAATAAAATTGTAATGCAACAGCAGATGTCCTATATGAAGTGATAGTTAGCGGCATTGGCGCAACGGATAGCATTCGGAGATCTAGATGCGAATCCTCATAGGAGAGGCTAGCTTTCCCTACAAATTTTGAGGATGATTGAGTATGAGAATTATATCTAAACTATTATTTATTTTTGTCTGTGTAGCAAATAATTATGATATTTTTTTATAGGTTTCAATTTTTTTTATTCTGGTTTTGTTCTTTTCTTTTTCAATTAACCAAATTATGAATCTTTGCAGGACAAATAATGTGAGACAAAAGAAAAAATTACAATTCAAGCATTCAGACATTACCACAGTCCTTCCAGTGCATGGGTCCCATATTTACTAATTTCAGCTTTATCAAAAAGAGGGTTAGCTTATCTTATCTTTATTATTCTAAAATCATTTTATTTTTGCACTCTCTCTATCTCTAAACATAATTGCTGGACATCTTTTGGATTTTTGGTGAAGCTGCATGACAATAAACGTTAATTTGTGTTTTTTCATGTCTATAACATTTGTTTTTATATATCTGTGAATATGATTTGTGTCTCTGAATTTTTTGGGTAGAGTTTTTGCCTATTTTAGGTATGTAAAAGCCTATAGTTAGCAATGACAGCAGTGGCAGAAACGTCAGCCAAGGCAATGGTGGTTGCGGAAGTGGCAATAGTGGCAGCACTGGCTGTAGGGGGTGAGGCAACATCAACGGTAGAGGCGACATCGGTAGCAGTAGCGGCAGCAGCAATACTAGTGGTAGCTGCATCAAAAGCGGCAGAAGCAATAGTGGCAGCGGCGGCAGCAGCGGCGGCGGCGACAACGGTAGCAACAGCGGCAGTGGCAGCATTAGCAGCAGTAGAAGCGGTAGCGACAGCGGCTGCTGCAATGGCCACGGTGGCAGGAGTGACAGCGGTAGTGGGAGCAACATCAACGAGAAAAAATGTGGTATATACGTACGTATATAGTCAGTATATACATACATATAATACTACAATTTTTTATGTACATATATACTGAGTATATATATGTACTCGGTATATATGTACGCATAAATTATAGTTTAAATGTAAATATACTGCAGTAATATATGTACGAGTGAAATGCTAGTATATATGTACATATTTACTGCAGCAATATACATTTATCAAAACATAGTTATTTTTTATTTATTTTGAATTGATTTGGTGGTTTAATTTTGTACAGATATGATACCGCATTGTTTCCCATACTTTTGCTTGCATAAGTGAAGACATATTTTAACAAACATGAAGCACCATGACTTGGACAACATTTTCCCAGCGGAAAGTTGGTGATTGGAGGAGCAGCGGGAGAGAAAGCAATGTTAATGTATTGATAGATTATACTTTATGCACAGTCTATAGATACATTGATTAATAAGATGTAATATAATTTTTATTATTTTTTTGTTTTAGTTATTTAAAATATTGCATTAGAATAAGTTATTGAATGAAATTTTTTTTTAATTTAGAATTTTCATTTTAGTTTCTATTTTTAGTAAATTTAATTTTAAAATATTAAATTATTTAATTAAATTTTTGTTGAAATAATATGACATTTAACTGTAATTTTTGTTTGTTCATGTCTATGATAACTATTTTTATATGTGTGTGAATATGTTTGTGTTTCTCCAAAATTTTTGTGTAGAGTTTTAGCATATTATAGGTATGTAAAAGCTTATTATCATCAGAGGTAGTTGTGGCTGTGGCATCAATAGGGGAAGTGACGGCAATGGTAGTAGTGGCGCAAGAAGCAGCTGAGGTGGCAGCGGCAGCAGTAGCGCCGGTAGCGTTATCGGTATGGGTGGTAGCAGCCGCTACGACAACAACGTCAGCAATGGCAGTAGTGATAGTATTGGCAGTGGCAGCGGCTGCAATCGAGGTAGCGGTAACATTAGTGGCAGCAGTGACAGTGGCAACAATAGCTGTAGTGGCTACAGCGGAAGCAGCAGAGGCAATGGAGGAAGCAGTGGCAGCAGCTACTGCAGTGGTAGTAGCAGCTGTAGTGGCAGTAACAGCTGCAGTGGCAGCAACTGCAATGGAGGTAGCGGAGGCAGCAACGATGGCAGCAGCAGAAGTGGTAGCAACAGCGTGAGCAGTAGAAACAGCGACAAATGTGGTATATACGGTCATACATAGTCAATATATACGTACGTTTAATTTTGTAGTATTTTATGTACATATATACTAGTATATATATATATTCGGTAAATATGTACGCATAATACTACAATTTATATGTACAAATACTGCAGTGATATATGTACAAGTAAATTGCTAGTATATATGTATATTTTTTCTACAGTAATATATATTTATCAAAACATAGTTTTTTTTAAATTTTTTTTGATTTGATTTAGTGGTTTAAACTTCTTACAGATGTGGTACAACATTATTTTCCATACAAAGCTTGTATAAGTGAAGTGATTTTTCAAAAGACATGAAGTAGTGTGACTTGGATAGTTTTTTCATTGCGGAAAGTTGGTGATCGAAGGAGTAGAGGGAGAGAAAGCAACATTAATGCATTGATAGATTATACTTTATGTACAGTCGGTAGATACATTGATTACTAAGATGTAATATAAATTTTGTTATTTTTTTTTTAAAAATATTGTATTAGAATAAGTTATTAAATAAATTTTTTTGTTTAATTTAATATTTTCATTTTTAGTTTAAGCTTTTAATAAATTAAATATAAAATAATATATTATTGAATTAAATTTTAATTTAAATTGTATGATAATCAAAATTAATTTGTGTTTATTCATGTCTATAATAACTATTTTTTATATATCTGTGAAAATGGTTGTGGGGCTCCAAAATTTTTGGGTAGAGTTTTAGCCTATTATAGGTTTGTAAAAGCCTATTATTAGTAGCAATAGCAGCGGTATTGACGGTAGCGGCGGTAGCGGAAGAGGCAGCGGCGACAAAGGTTGTGGCGGCAGTAGTGACGGGAGCGGCAGCAGCAGGAGTGGCAGCTTAGGAGGCAGAGGCAGTAGCTACACAGGAAGTAGCGGTACCAGCGACAGTAGCACCAGGTGCACATGAAGTAGTAGCAGCACCGAAAGTAGCAACAGCGGCGGCAATGGTAGTAGCGACGGCAGTGGTAGTAGCGGTGGAACCGGGAACATCAGCTTCTGCGCCATGCAGAGGTAGCTATGGCAGTGGGGCCAGCAGAGGCATCTATCCCGGTGACTAGCGATAGTAGCCATGACAGCCCGGGGGATAGCCATGGCAGCAGCGGCGGCGGCCATGGCAGCAGCGGCGACAACCACGGTAGCAGCGGCGATAGCCACAACTGAGGCAGCGGTGGCGGAAGCGGTAGCTGTGACATTAGTAGTGGTATTAGCAGCGATAGCAGCAACGACAACAGCGGTAGGAGTGGCACAGAGAGCCACAACGACATCAACTATTAAGATATATACGTACGAATAAAGATAATATATACATACATTTAATACTGTAGTATTTTATGTATGTATATACTGTGTATATTTGTACTAAGTTTATATGTACACTTAATACTATAGTTTATATGTACATATACTGTAGTAATATATGTACGAGTGATTTGATAGTAGATATTTATATATATACTACAGGATTATATATGTATCAAGACATAACTTTTTTTTATTTGACCAAGTGGTTTAATTTTCTTACAGATATAATACCGCATTGTTCCTCATATAAAGCTTCTATAAGTGATGAGATTTTTCACTAGACATTACGTGCCGTGACTCGGACAGCTTTGTCGTATTAGAAAAATGATGATCAGAGGAGCAGAGGGAGAGAAAGCAATGTCACTGAATGGATATATTATACTTTCTACACTGTCGGTAGATACATTGATGAATAAAAATAAAAGTTTGTTATTTTTTTTTTCAATTATGTAAAATATTGAATTTGAATAAGATATAAAATCTTTTTATTTGTTGTTTATTATAAATTATTTATAGTTTCAGTTTTTATTCAATATGATTTAAAAATAATAAATTATTTAATTAAAAAATTTTTAAATTTTTTAAATTCTGTAAACATTTTTAAAATTAAAAAAGCTAGAAAAAATTTCATCGCTAAATTAGCGAAAGATTTTTCCCTAGCTAATTTAGCAAAGGAATTTTCCCTAGCTAATTTAGCTAGGGAAATATTAAAATTAGCGACGGATATTACGTCGCTAATTTTCTTAAGCTAGCGACTTTAGATATGGAATCAGGCGTCGTTATTTTTGTTAGCGACAGAATATTTTGTTTATCTTGCTATTTTAGCTACAAAATTTTTCTTTTTTAGCAAGGGAATTATTTGTCGCTAATTTTTTAGCTAGGGAAACATCCATCGCTAAAATTTAGCAAGGAGCACTTTAGAAAGGGACCTGATCCGTCGGTATTTCATTGTTATTTCCCAGTTAGCGATGGAAATTTCCCATTTAGCTAGTAATTTTTCCTAGCTATATGAGATTTTTCTTGTAGTGTAAATGGATATATTTTGTGAAAAATAATATTTAATGAATAATCACTTGCAATGAAATATAAAATAGTAAAAAAAATTTTAGATGATTATTTAGCAATGTATTTTGTCTAAATCAAATTAGCTATTGATATTCCATCGCTAAATTCTCCACTTTGCTTTGCGCGGAATTTTCAAAAATATTAGCGATGGAATATTTCCAATCGAACATTTCCATCACTAATCCATCCATAAATCCATAGCAGAATTACCTACTTTTCTTTGCATGAAAATTTATGAAAATATTAGTGGAAGAATATTTTAAATTGAACATTTTCATCACTAATCTATTGCAAAATTTTAATTTAATGGAAAATCAAAAATCCCTTGTTATTTCCGAGCTAATCACTTGCTAATTAGCTATGGATTTTTTCCCTAGCTAAATTTCCCTAGATTAATCAATATTTGTTGGTAGTGTCTACCTATATGTCTATTTGTTTATCTATTTATCTATCTGTATGTCTATCCATCTATGTGTATGTTTGTCTGTCTATCCATCTATTTGTATGAGTGTTTGTGTAGCTGTATTTCTATCTATTTGTATGTATGTATGAATGTATGTCTGTCTGTATGTATGTGCTTCTATCCATCTATCTCTCTGTGTGTTTGTCTATTTTTCTATGTGTGTATTTGTATGTATGTATGTTTGTCTGTCTCTCTGTCTATGTGTCTATGTGCCTATCTGTCTTTCAATCTTTTTGTATGTCTATTTGTCTATTAATCAATCTATATATATATATATATATATCTATATATCTATCTTTCTATTTATCTTATCTAACTATTTATTTATCTACCAATCTACCTATCTTGCTTTCTATCTATCTATCTATAAATTTATCTATGTGTCTATTTTTATATCTAGCTATCAGGTTATCTATTTATCTATCAATCAATCAATCAATTTATCTCTCTATCTTATCTGTCTATCTATCTATCTATCAGTAAATAAATTTATTTGTCTATTTGTTTATCTATCTATGTATCTATCTATGTATCTATCTTTATATCTGTCTATATATCTATCTATCTTTCTCTCTATTTGTCTATCTGACAATCTGTCTATCATTCTATATGGGTATCTATCTTTTATCTATTTATCTATCTACTTATGTGTTTATCTATCTATCTGTCTATCTATCAATCCATCTATCTATCTTTTTGTCTATCACTCAATCTATCTATATTTCTATCTGTATATTTATCTACATGTTTATTTATCCATATGACTATTTGTCTGTCTTTCTATTTATCTATCTGTATATCTTTCTATAAGTCTATCTGTCTATATATCAATCTATTTATCTACCTATTTGTCTATCTATCTATCTTTTTATTTATCTATTTGTCTATCTGTCTATCACTCTCTATGTCTATTAGTCTATCTATCTGTCTATCTATCTATCTATCTATATGTTTATTTATATATGTGTATATGTGTATATCGGTTTATCTATCTATCTATCCATTTGTCTATATGGTCTATCTGTCTATCTATCTATCTTTATATCTATCTATCTTTATATCTATCTACCTATCAATCTGCCTATTTATTTATCAGTTTATCTTTTTATCTATCTATTAGTCCATATGTCTATCTATCTATATGTCTATCTATCTATTTGTAAATTTGTTTATCTATCTATATATCTATCTTTATAAATGTCTATCTCTCTATGTCTATCTTTTATCTGCCTATCTATTTATCTATCTATCTATCTATCTGTCTATATATCTATCTATGTGTTAGTGTGTTTGTTTGTTTGTCTGTCTGTATGTGTATCTATGTATCTGTCTATGACTTTGTATGTATATCAGTCTGTGTGTTTATCTATGTTTGTGTGTGTCTATCTATGTGTCTGTCTTGCTGACTTTCTGTGTGTATATGTGTGTATGTGTGTCTATATGTCTGCCTGTCTATATGTCGATGTGTCTATGTGTCTCTCTGTCTATGTGTCTATGTGTCTATCTATCTGTCAGTCTATATGTCTATATATATATATATATATATCTGTCAATCTGTATATCTAGCTATATACCTATCTATCTGTCTGTCTATTAGTTTATTTATTAATATGTCTATCTATCTATATATCAATCTATCTTTTTGTCTATTAGCTTATATATTAATATGTCTATCTATCTATATATCAATCTATCTTTTTGCCTATCAGTTTATATTTCTATATGTCTTTCTGTCAATTTGTCAATATGACAATTAATCTATCTGGCTATCTATGTATGTGTCTATCTATCTATCTGTCGATCTATTTATATGTCCAGCTGCCTATCTATTTCTTTATCTATCTTTTTATCTATCTATCTATCGATATATCTATCTATCTATCTATTTATCTCTCTATCAATCTATCTTATCTAACTATCTTTCTAACTATCAACTGATATGCCTAATGGCTTTCTATCTATTAAACAATATATCTATATATATGTCTTTTTGCCTATCTGGATAACTTGCTTTCTGTTTATCTATCTATCTATATGTCTATCTATAACTCTATCTAATCTATATATCTGTCTATTTGTAAATAAATTTATCTGTCTATTTGTCTATCTATCTATCTTTTATTTATCTATCTATCTATGTATGTGTCTACCCGTCTATCTATCTATCTGTCTATTTGTCTAAATATCTATCTATATTTTTTTCTATCTGTCTATCTATATATTTGACTATCTATTTATCTATCTACTTGTTTATAATGATTACTTGTTTATAATATTATTAATACAATCAAACAAATATTTACTTGTTTAAATATCTACCTAAATATCTACCTAAATATTTACTTGTTTATTTGTTAATTCAGATTATTTGTAAATATTTTTTTTACAATCAAACAAATAATGATTTTAGGTTTTTATTAATACAAATGTATGTGTATGTTCATATATTATTTCAAATATTTTTAAAATTGTTTATAATTATAGAATTATCTATTTAATGCATGTATAAATACATATATTTAAATATCTTTATTAATTAATTCAAAAAATAATTTGTATATTTTTTAAAAATTTTATAATCATAAAAATAGTTATTTTAATCTTTATTAATATAAATTTGTATTCATATTTAAATTTTTTTGAAATTATTTATTTATAATATCCTATTATTCTAATTATATGAGGAGGTGTCTTTCAATGATCACTCATCCATAGACTATGAAAAACCTTTAATATAAAAAATTACATCAAATATTAAAACAAATAATATATAAAACAAAAAAAATTAGTTTAGATTACTAACGGAAATAATCTCCAACTAAAATAGTTGGGGAAAAATCCCTAACTAACAGCCTATATTATGTGAAAATTATCATTTAAGGACTAATCTCTTGCAATTAATATATAATAAAAAAAAGAATTTTCCAGTAAATTATTTAGAGTGATTTTTTTCAAGCTAATTAGCTAGAAATATTCCATTTGTAAAGTCATTGCTAAAATTTCTATCATTATTTGGGCTAAATTTTAGAATAATATTAGCTAATGACATTTTTCAATAGAAAATTTCCATCTCTAATCCATCACAAATCAGTAAAAAATTTATAATTGAAAGTAAAATCACACATTTCTTACTATTTCCGAGATAATCCATCACATATTAACTAGAAATAATTTCTCTAGCAAAATTTTTATAGCTATCTATTTATCTATCTATCTATTTATGTATATGTCTATATATCTATTTATATTTGTACCAAACTATATATCTATATTTCTATGTATCTTTCTATCAATCAATCTATCTATCTATCTAATATCGATTTATCTTTCTGTCAATCAATCTATCTATCTATATATCGATCTATATGTCTATCTATCCGTCTGTCTATTTAATATCTATCTATTTATCTATCTTTTTGTCTATATTTTTATCTATCCATCGATCTATCAATAAAACTATCAATTTGTCTAGGTTTTTGTTTATCTATCTATCCATCAATCTATTTGCCTATCTATATTTCAATATATCTATATTTCTACCTATCAATCTATCTATTTGTCTATCTATTTGTCTATCTCTGTGTATATCAATCTATCTAAAAATATGTTGAAATATTAGTCAATCAATAAATCTATCTATCTATCTATTAGTCTATCTATCTATCTCTCAATCTATTTATCTATATATCAATCTATCTATCAATATATATATCAATCTATTTATAAATCTATCAATCTATCAATCTATCTATAAATCTATCTATCAATCTTTTTATTTATCTGTATATCTATCCACCCATCCATCTATCTATCTATCTGTCTGTCTATCTGTCTGTCTGTTTATCTATATGTATGTCTATATATCTATCCATCCATTCATTTATCTATTTGTCTGTTTACCTCTATCTCTCTATCCATCTATTTGTCTATCTATCTATCTATCTATTTATCTATCAATTTTTATATCTATCTATCTATTTGTCAATCTATTTTTCAATCTATCTATGTATCTAACTATATCTCTTTATCTGTATATATATTTATCTATCTATCATTCTACCTAGATATCTATAAGTCTATCTATATGACTATCTATATGTCTATCTCTCTCTCAATATATTTGTTTATCTATCTATCTAATAATCTTTCTATCAATTTGTCTACTAATCTGACTATCTATCTGTCTATGTATCTGTATATGTATATATATATATATATATATATATATATATATATATATCTATCTATCTATCTATCTATCTATCTATCTATTTGTCTTTATATCTGTCTATCTCTTTATCTATCTATCAATCTAGCTATCTATCTATCAATCAATATATTGATTTGAATATCAATCTATATATATCTATCTATCTATCAATTTGTATATGAAAATGTCTATGAATTTGTCTATCTATCAAAATATCTATATGTCTATCTATCTGTCTATCTTTCTATCTATTTATTAATCGATCTATCTAAATGATCTATTCTACTATATATTTATCTAACTATTAATCTATTTATCTGTCTATCTATCTGTCTATCTATCTGTCTATCTATCTGTCTATTTATTTATCTATATATCTCTCTATAATCTATCTATCTATATGTTTTCCTATCTATCTATCAATCTATGTCTATCTATCTGACTATCTATCTATTTATCTAGCTATCTATCTGTGTATTTATCTATCTATGTATCTTTTTGTCAATCTTTTTTCTATCTTTGTATCTATTTGTATATATATATATATATCTATATCTAACTATGTATCTATCTATCTATCTATTTGTCTATCTGTTTATCAATTTTTCTATCTATATATTTTTATTTATATCAATATGACAATATTTCTATCAATCTATCGGTCTATCAATTTGTCTATCTATTTATCTACTTTTCTATCTATGAATCTATCTATATATTTTCTATCTATATGTCTATCAATCTATCTAACTATCAATCTATCTATCTATCTTTCTTTCTTTCTATATATCTATATTTCTATCTATCTATCTTTATAGCTATCTATCTATCTATCTATTTATCTATATTTTATTCTATCTATCTATCTTTCTTTCACTCTATCAATATCTCTATAATTTTATCTATCTATCTATCTATTTGTCTATCTATATAATTGTAAATCTATTCGCCTATCAATTTGATTTTCTAAATATTTATCTTTCTATCTTTCTGTCTGTCTATCTATCTATATATCTATATATCTAAGTAACTATATATCTATCTATCCGACTATCTGTCTAATAATCTATCAATTTGTCTATCTATCTAATTATCTATCTATCTATTTGTCAATCAATCAATCTATCTATCTATCTATCTATTTTTTAATATATCAATCAATCTATGTATCTATCTATCTGTTTATTTATTATTTCTATCAATCTTACTATCTATATATATATTTGTCTAAAAATCTATTATATTGATCTTTCTATTTATTTGTCTAACTATCTAAAGATTATTTTGTCTATCTATCTATAAGTCTATCTATCTATGTGTCTGTCTATTTATTTATCTATATGTCTATCTATTTGTCTGTCTGTCTATCTGTCAGTTATTTAGTCTTTTTGTATATCTATCTATCTATCTATAAATCTATCTGTCTATCTAACTATCAATCTATTTTAAATTATCTATTTATCTATCTATCTTTTTTTTCTATCAATCAATCAATCTATCAATTTATTTATGCCTATCTATATTTCTATCTATCATCTTTCTATCTATCTAATAATCTTACTATCTATTAGTCTAATAATTTGACTATCTAGTTGTCTATTTATCTATCTATAATCTATCTTTCTACCTATCTGTCTATATATCTGTCTATCTATCTATCTATATTTCAATCTATCAATCTATCTATCAATAAATCTGCCTATCTATTTGTCTATCAATCGATCAATAAATTTTTTTATATATCTATCTACCTGTATATCTACCCATTTAAATATTTATCTATAAATTTGTCTATCTATCTATCTTTCAATCCAAATATCTATATATCTATCTATTTATCTATATATATATATATATATATATATATATATATATCTATCTATCTATCTATCTATCTATCTATCGATCTATCTACACCACTAGAAGAAAATGTCAATTTAGCTAGAGAGATTTAGCTAGGGATCAATTCCTATCTAAATAGAAAAGGAATAGCTAAGGAATAGCAAGGGATTTTTAATTTTACATTAAAATAAAAACTAGTGATGGATTAGTTATGGATTAGTGATGATTGTGACTAAAATGTCTTTCTATATATATATATATATATTTCTATATATGTATGTATCTATCTATATATCTATCTTTATGTCTATCTATTTGTCTATACTTATATGTATCTTTCTATATATCTATTTGTCTATTTATTTATATATTTATTAGTGTATATATTTTTCTTTCTATCTTTCTATCTATTTATATATCTTAGTATCTATCTATCTATATATCTATCTTAGTATCTATCTATCTATCTTTTTCTATATATATATATATATATATGTGTGTGTGTGTGTGTGTGTGTGTGTGTGTGTGTGTGTGTGTGTGACTATCTATCTATCTATCTTTCTATCTATTAATCTATCAATCTGACTATCTATGAATCTATCAATGTTTATTTGTCTATCTATTTATCATCTATCTATATATCTATCTATCTATATATCAATCAATCAATCTATCTATCTATCTATCTCTCTATCAATATGTCTATCAAATTTTCTATCATTCTATATATCAATATTTTTATCAATCCATATATCTATCTATCTATTTTTTATTTTATCTATCATTCTTTCATTCTTTTTATTTGTTTTCTATCTATTTTTCTATCAGTTTATCAATTTTTATATCTGCCATTCTACCTATCTATTTGTCTATCTATATATCTGTCTATCTGTCACTCTTTTTGTTTCTCTAATCATCAATCTTTCTATCTATCTATCTATCTATATGTTTATCTATCTGTCTATATATCTCTTACTCTATATATCTATCTATCTATATGCCTATTTATCTTTCTATCTATCAGTCTATTTATTCACCTATCTCTCTGTCTATCTATTTGTCTATCTCTTTATCTATTTGTCTTTCTTTTTGTTTATCTATATGACCATCTAATTTAACTATCTAACTAACTATCTATCTATCTATCTATTTATCTATCAATATGCCTATATATCCATATATTTATCTATTAGTCTATCTATCTAACTTTCTTTCTATCAATAAATCTATATGTCTATCTTTCTATCTATGTATTTGTCTATCTTTAAATCTATCTATTTATTTGTCAATCTAATTGTTTATTTATTTTTTTATCTATCTATGTATTTATTTAATAATTTGTATATCTATCTATTTATATATCAACTATCTTTTAGTATATCTTTTTGTCTATATATCTATCGATATATCTTTCTATCTATCTATCAATCTATCTATCTTATTGTCAATCTATTTGTTTAACTCTCTGTCTATCTATTTATTTATATGTCTATCTTTTAATTTATCAACTTGTCTATCCATCTATCAATCTATTTATTTATCAGTTATCACTGTTTTTATTTATTTGAGTATCTATCTATCTATGTATCTGTTTAATAATCTATCGATCCATATAACTATTTATCTGTCTATAAATCTATCTATCAATCTTTCTATCAATCAATCAATCTATCTATCTATCTTTTTCTCTCTTCCTATCTGTCTATCTGTAAGTCATTTATAAGTTGATCTATCTATCTATATATCTATCTATCTGTCTATCTAAATGTATATCAACATGTTTATCTATCTATCTATCTGTATGTCTATCAATATGTTTATCTATTATTCTATATGTGTCTATCTATTAGTCCATATATCACTATATCTATCAATCTATTATCTAATTTTCAATCTATTTATCTATCAAAATATATGTCTATATTTTTATCTATGTTTCTATCTATTTATCAATTTATTTATTTATCTATCTTTATTTCTAACTATTTATCTATCATTCTATCTTTAATCTATCTATCTATCGATCTTTTTATCTATCTATCTAACTATATGTCTATCTTTCTATTTTCTATCTATCTATCTATCTCTGAATAAAATTTTCTGTTTATCTATCTATATATCTATCTATCTGTCTATCTTTCTGTATGTATATCAATCTATCTATATATCTATCTGTCTATCTATCTTTCTGTCTGTATATCGATCTATCTATATATCTATCTATTTATTTGTCTATCTATAAATCTATCTATCTCTCTATCTTCAATTTATTTATCTATGTATCTTCCTATCTATCTATTTATCTATCATTCTAACTATATGTCTATCAATCTTTCTATCTATCTGTCTATCTATCTTTCTGTCTAAATATCCATCTATTGATTTATTTGTCTATCTATCAGTCAATCTATTTAATCTCTATCTTTCTTTTTATATAAATATATATATATATATATATATATATATATATATATGTCTATCAATCTGTCTATCTATCTGTCTATCTATCTATCTATTTATCTATCTTTTTATCTATCTATCTATCTATTAGTCTATATTTCGATCTATCTTTCTATCTATCTATCTATCTCTCTATTTGTCTATCTATTTACCTATCTATCTGTCTATCTATCTATCTATCTTTCTTTCTTTCTATCTATATATATATGCCTATCTATCAATCTATCTATCTATATGTCTATCAATCTATCTTTCAATCTATCTATCTATCTAACCATCTGATTCTCTATCTATTAATGTATGTGTCTATTTATCGATCTATCTATCAATAAATATATCAATTTGTTTTTATATTTGTCTTTATATTTGTCTTTCTATCTATTAATCTATCTTTCTGTAAATCTATTTGTCTACCTATCTATAAGTCTATTTGTTTATTAATCTTCTTATCTAGTTGTCTATCTATCTGTCAATCTGTCTGTCTATCTATCTATCTTTCTTTCTTTCTTTCATTCTATCTATATGTGTATCTATCTATCTATCTATCTATATTTCTATTTATCTGTCTATCTATTTGGCTATCTATCTGTCTATCTATTTTTTTATATATCAGTTTATCAATTTATCTATAAATCTATCAATTTATCTGTCTATCTATCTTTTTTTTCTATCTTTTTATTTGTCTTTTAATTTAGTTGTGTAGTCTATCTATCTGTCAGTCTTTCTATCTCTCTATCTATTTATGTATATATATGTCTATATATTTAACTATCTACATACCTACCTATCTATATATGTGCATATCTATCTATTTTATATCTCTTTCTAGTTGTCTATCTATATTTATATTTATCTATATATCTATATGTTTATTTATCAATCTATCTATCTATCTATCTATCTGTCTGTTTGTCTGTCTGTCTATTTATCTGTCTGTCTATCTGTCTGTCTCTCTATCTATCTATCTTTCTATCTATCACTCTATATATCTGTCTATTATATGTCTATCATTCCTTCTATCTTTCTATCTATCTTTCTATCTATCTAGTTGTCTATCTATATGTCTATATTTCTATCTATCTATCTTTCTATCTATCATTTTGTCTATAGATTAGTCTATCTATCTATCTGTTTGTTTGTCTATCTATCTATCTATTTGTCTGTCTGACTATCTATTTGTTTATATATTTTTCTACTTATTCGTTTATATATCTATCTCTTTATTTGTGTGTGAGTGTGTATATATATCTATCTGTCTGTCTGTCTATCGATCGATCTATATATCTTTCTATCTATTGGTCTCTCTAAATTTCTATCAATCTGCATATCTTCTATCTATCTATCTACCTCTCTATCTATCTATTTATCTAACTATCTGTCTATCTATCTATCTATCTATCTACCTCTCTATCTATCTATTTATCTAACTATCTGTCTATCTATCTATCTTTCTTTCTTTCTATCTATTTTTATCTATCTATCTATCGATATATTTGTCTATTTATCTACTTTCTATCCATTTATATAACAATCTATCGATCTATTTGTCTATCAATCTATCATCTATCTTTCTGTCTATCTATCTATCTATATATTTTTATATTTGTCTATCTATCTGTCTATCTATCTGTCTGTCTGTCTATATTTATATCTATCTTTCAAGTCTATCTACATAATTAGAAAATATCTATTTAGCTATGAAAATTTAGCTAGATAAATAATTCATAGTTAATTAGGGAGGGATTAGCAAGATATATTTGATTTTAAATTGAATTACAAATTTGTGATGGATTTGTGATGGATTAAAGATTGAAATTTTTTATTTAAAATTGTCCCTACCAAAAATTATCATAAATTTTTTCACAAAGAATGGCAGACTTTTTTGTACTGAATTTAGAGTCAAATGTTTTTAGCTCATTAGTTCAAGACAAAATCAATCTCTAAATAATATTTTAAATTTTTTTTTATGATTTTATATTTATTTGCAAGTGATTATTCCTTAAATGATAATTATCTCAAAATATGTGATTTAGCTATGGATTATTCCCAAGATATTTGGGCAGAAAATAATTTCCATCCCTAATCTATATTGATTAAATTTTTTTTATATATTATGTGTTTTAATATTTTTTCTAATTATCTATTTTAAAGGAAGACATCTTCTCCTCATATAATTATAAAAACAAGATATTATAAATAAATAATTTCAATATATATATATAATATAATATTATATAATATATATATATATATACTAATATAAATTTATATTAATAAAGAATAAAATAACTATTTTTTGATTATAAAA
>JAREIK010001505.1:0-28074 GCA_029783825.1 Sapria himalayana | reverse complement strand
AAGATAAATACATAGATGTTTTAATTACATCAAAATAATTTTGATGATTTAAAAAATAAATATGTTAGTGTAGTTATTAAAAGAATACTTCATGTTTTTTTTAGGATTTAAAAAGAGTTATTTAAAATATTACTAATAAAAATTTTTTGTCTTAAAAACACTTAAAATTATTTTTAGCCCTATAAACACTTTTGAAAATTACTACCAAATTGACCCTAAGTTGATTTGAATTCAAGCTTTATTTCACTACAAGAAAATATCGATTTAGCTTGGGAAAATTAGCTAGGGATCAATCCCTAGCTAATTTTCAAGGAATTAACTAGAGAACAGCAAGGAATTGATGATTTTTTAATGAAAAAAAAGCAACGGATTAGTGACGAATTAGCGAGGGATTAGCGAAAAAAATTTTCTAAACTTCCGTTCATGAAAAATATGGATTTTAGCGATGGATTTAGTGACGGATTAGCAACGAAAAATTTTTGTAACTTGCATTCAAGAAAAGCATGGATTTTTTAGCGATTTTTTTGGGGGGATTTAGTGTCTGATTAGCAACGGATTTTTTCTATCTAATTTTTAGCGATGGATTTAGCAACAGAATTTCATTTGCTAATAAAATCATTCATTTAGCGACGAATTTAGTGATTGATTTTTCATTGCTAGTAAAATCCTTGATTTAGCGACGGATTTTACCCCACTAATAAAATTCATGATTTAGCGACGGATTTTCTCATGCTAATAAAATCCATTATTTGGCAATAGATTTAGCGACTGACTTTTCCTTTCTAATAAAATCTTTGATTTAGTGACGGATTTAGCGACAGATTTAATAATGAATTTTTCCTTACTAATAAAATCAATAATTTAGCTACGGATTTAGCAACGAATTTTTACTAGCTAATAAATCCATATTTTAGCTATGGATTTAGCGATGGATTTTCCCTAGCTAGTAAAATCCGTAATTTAGCTACAGATTTAGTGAGCGAATATCCCTAGCTAATAAAATTCATAAATTAGTGACGAATTTAGCAATAGAATTTTTGTAAAAAATAAAATCCTTAAATTTGTGACGAATTTAGGGACGGAATTTCCCTAGCTTATAAAATTTTAATTTAGCGACGGATTTAGCGATTGAGTTTCTCGAGCTAATAAAATCCGTAAATAGCAATGAATTTTCCATAGCTTATAAAATCCGTAATTTAGCTACAGATTTAGCGACGATATTTTCCTAGCCAATATTTATTTATATAATTAATTTTATTTATTATTTATTTTAATATTTTATTTAATCTTATTTATTAAATTTATGTTATTGGACTATAGATGAGCAACCCTTTAAACACACATTCTTCTCGTAAAATCAAAAAATAATAATATTATAAATAATTAATTTAAAATATATAAAAGTACAAAAAATTATATTAATAAGGTCTAAAATAACTATTTTTATGATGTATTAATTTTTTAAAAAGTATACAAAAGATTTTTCTAAAATTTTTAATTAAGAAACTAACTAATTTAAATTAAAGTAACATTAAATAATTAATTCAATAAGTATAATAATTTTTTGGATAAATTAAAAATTAAATTAACATACATTTAAATTTTTACTAATTTAAATGTAAATTAATTCATTGATTGATAAAATAGAAAATATTTTCAAAAATATCTGAATTGACAAATAAACTAGTAAGTATTAATATTATTATATGTATTAGAAAAATTTTATGATTATAGAAAACTTTTATAAAGATAAATAAAACAAATCTTAAAAATCTCGAAATATAATAAAAATATAATTTTTTTCAATAAAGTTAAAAAAAAATAAAATAATAATAATAAATAAATATATGGATGTTTAATCCTACTAAAATTTATAAAAATTAAACAATTGAGTAATATTTTTACAATTAGCTTTTAACATAAAATTTTTAATAAAATAATAAATATTATTTTTTTAATTATCTTCTCACTTTAAGTAATTTCTTGAATTTTAAAAATTATAATTATATCAAATAATGAAATTTTGTGCGTTAAAATTATTTCATATTATCTTCGTAAAAATTAATATGAATTATTAAAAATTTATAACCATAAAATATAAATTTTTATAGATTTTCATATTATCTTCGTAAAAATTAATATGAATTCTTAAAAATTTATAACCATAAAATATAAATTTTTATAGATTTTTTAACATTAATTATATTTTATAACTTTTAGGCTAATGGCTAGAAGACAAATCATCTTTTCATTTATATATTATTATATGAAGTTTGTTAATTTCATACCTATTTGATATTTTTTTAAGGCAAAACATATTTTTTTATTGTTTATATATTTATTGTTTAATTAATATTATAATAAAAATTTATAAGCTATTTATTTTTTATTTGTACCTTGATACATGCACATTAATTTTGTAAAAAATATTTTAATAGTAAATAAAATTAATGTGTATTTTTTCATTTTATATATATATTGTTTATTTAATGTTTTAATAATTAAAAATATAAATATTATTCTAAAATATACATTCTCTCTCTTGACTTGATGCATCTCTAACAGTAATAGAGCCGAATTCTTCCTCATTCCGTCATTATCTCTTGATGCCAATTCAACTAAAATTAATTTGAGGTTTAAGTTTTAATTTATCTTTGATTTGAAGTATGTTCATCGATTATCTTGGATTGTTTAATCGATGAGTAAGAATTTTTATTCTTTTTTTTTGTTTTCAAGTTTCTTCTTTAATCACCATACGGTATGCTTGGATTTCATATATAAACTTATTCGTATAAGTACTTCATGCATTTGTGATATAATACATTGTCACTGTGTGGTTCTAATGGTGATCGTTTACAAAAACAATATATAAACAATATATATATTTAGGTTTGCCGACTTGATATCTACAAAAATAGTATACATTAATATGCATGTGTATATTATACATAACTAGTATACATATTTAGGTATGCCGACTTATTATTTACAACAACAGTATACATCAATATGCATGTATTTTGTACATAACTTGTATACATACTTAGGTATGCCGACTTGATATCTACAAAAAATATTCAAAAATAAGTAATGATTGAATTCAAAAATAAAATATAATAAAATATAAATAAAATAAATAAAATAAATAAAATAAATAAAATAAATAAAATAAATAAAATAAATAAAGTAAATAAAGTAAATAAAATAAATAAAATAAATAAAATAAATAAAATAAATAAAATAAATAAAATAAATAAAATAAATAAAATAAAAGTTTAGCATGTCAAATTAAATTAATCTGATTATACTCTATTGAACCAGTTTGAACTATTCTACCAACTTCTAGAAAACTCAATAACATTCACACATGTGATTGAAAATAATTGAGCAAAAGTTTCTCAATTAACTTTGAAATGTTCTCATGATATGTGTTGTTGTGTGCTAGGAACCCCAAATCACTTTTGTTTATAAGCAAGATTCCAGGTTTTAAAATTTTTGATATAGCATTTAGAAAGCCAACACAGCTTTCACATGTCAAGTCAATCCTTGGCAGGTATACACATAATCATATAACAAGCACACTTTCAAGCACTTAGCATTAATGCATGAGAACACATAGTAAGCACATAATCAATGCTTATCACTCATGTAAGCCAAGACATGGAAATCATACAGTCTAACACATGATATTCATGCAAGTAAGCATGTGATAAGCTTGTAATTCAACATATGATATAAAAATAATTTTTCTTATTGATTTATTCATAGACTTTATTATAATTTTCCTACATGATTAATTTATATTGTTATGGTTGCACTTATCTTTAACAAAGATTATCATGGTGTGTGTGTGTGTGTGTGTGTGTGTGTGTGTGTGTGCGAGCGTGAAGATTTATATTTATCATGTATCTAAAATTTTGTAAATTAAATTTATCTAAAATTTATCTCAAACATAATAACTTCATATTTATGTTTCTTGAAATAAAACACTTATATTTCTAATAATTTCAACATTCCTTCAATAGATGTATCATAGTATGTGATTCCTTGTGATCTCTCTTGTGTTAGTGATGAGTGAACTTGTTGAATCAAGTTTAGTAATATTAAAATAATGATTTCATACTGATATAATAAGATCAACATATAGCAATGTGTCATGGACACTCAAGCTAAGATAGTATAAAATATATGAACCAAACTCTTTTGTACATAATTACTATCAAGAATAATATTTTTAAAAATAAATAGCATGGTAATAAAAATCCAAATCAACAATATGGTAGACTAATCGGAAAAAGATGATGAATTCTCTAACACTGAAAATATGAGTCCGATCCTCGTAGATGTTGGATAAGTTTTCCATGGTGCTATCATTTATCATGTTGTTCAGATGTTGGGAAGTGAGTTTTACCTATTCTAATCATGAAACCTCATAGCTTATATACAAGCCAAATAATAATTTTGGGTTGAGTTTGGAAGAAGGGTAGGTATATAAAAAAAGTATAATATTTTAAATCTATAACATTTTTGATTTCGATAGAGGATATAAAACTATTAAAAATATTTAGAAATTTATAATGTTTATAATCCACACAATTTCATGCAACACAATATATTTTTTCTACCAAAAAATGTTTTAACTTCAATTTATGATTTTATCTATAACAATGTAGTTTATTATTACTCTAACAATTCAACTTCTACCAAATTTATATTAACTATAATTTATACCATTAACAACAATGGATTATTAAGAGTTTGGGTATCTCTATGACGTTGATGAATTTCATGTCATACACGACTATTTTTCTTACGACAACATTCATTAAGATACCCTTTATTCTGTTGTGTTAATAACTTCATCTTTTAACATACGGTAATTTTTTTATGCTGCAATATGTTTATTTTAAACAATTTAAATAACTAATAAATATTAGTAGTAATTGTTAGTTGAACATTGTAGTTATTAGTTGAGTATCATAACTATTAGTTGTAACCTACTAGCTTGAATATATGTTTCGTGTTTCACAAAATTTGTGGTAGATGTATCTTGAAATAAATATTAATAAAGAATATAAGAAAATTTGAGAAGTATTATGGAAATGTATTTGTCATTAATGAAACATTATTTTATGGTAATAGTGAATATATGTAAGTACTCTTTTATGTGAGTACTCTTTTATAGTTTAATATGATATAAACATATTTACTAATTATTTTTTAGTCAATAATTATTAAATATTATTTCATATCTTAATAAAATAAATATAAATTAAAATAATTTCAAGAACATCAATACAATATAATAAAAAAATAGAAACATATCATAAAAATACAGCATAATGAATTATAAAGAACATTAATAAGGTGTAAATAAAAATAAAAAATTCAAAACTATTGAGAATTATATTGTAATATTATATTTTATTATCTTGAGATACTAGGATGAGATGATTCATATAGATTAAGAGTATTTATAGTTTCTTTTTGTATTTATAAGTGAATTTTTATTTTATTTAATAAATGATAATCCCATTTTATATTTTTTATTCATAATATTATATTATTGTGAGACTTTATTTATTTTATTCAGTTGTTTTATTTTTTATGGGAATACTCGATATGTAAAGTTTCATCAATCATTTTTATTCATTATGTAAAGGAATGAGTTTTAGTTATATCTTCATATATTATTATTATTGAGTAGTATTTTGTTTATATCATTTTTTTTTCATTTTCATGCATGTATCTTCATATTTTTCCTCCATATATATATATATGGACATGTAAATATATGGAAGAAATTTATGATGCTTTAGCAGAACATCTCTTTGCTGTAGAAGTAGTAGTAAATAGCCATTCAAAGTGACTTCCTACTCATGTGGAAAATTGTAGAAATATAGTATTTCTTCTCTCTCTCTATCTCTAAACATCATTGCTGGCCATATTTTAGATATTTATTGAAGTTATATGACTATATATAAATATATATATAACTATATAACACTCTACATAATTAAATATAGTTATATTTGTAAGTATGTGTGTGTGTGTGTGTGTGTATGTAAATCTATATATTTATTTATAACATATATATTTATGTATAACTATTTGTATGAATATATCTATATATAACTATATGTTTAACTATATAAAAATATTTATAGTTATATATACTATATGTATAATAACATATAACTATAAATAATTGTATCTTATTATATGTATTACTATAAAAGCTTTATACATAATTATATTTTAATATATAATTTACAACTTATATTTAATATATATTTGTACATATTAGTATTCAAAAATTATTTTACTATAAATATTTATACCTACATGTATAGATATAAGTTTAACTATACGTGTAACTATATGTATAACCACATGTAATTATATTTATAATTACATGTATAGCAATATACAACATTATGGTTAATTATATGTGTATAACTATATATAAATAATTTTAAAACTAAATAAAACTTTAAATAATTAAATATAACTATATTTTTAACTATTTATACATATATGTATGCATATTAGTAAATCTATATACTTGTTTATAACATTGTATATATTTATGTAAAACTAAATATAACTATTCATATGAATATATATATATATATATATATATATATATAAGCCTAAAGGTTTAATGATATATTATTTTTTATGACTATATATATTATATGTATAGTAACATAAAACTATACATAATTTTATATTATTAATGTATAACCTATATTTAAATATATAATTAACAACATATATTTAATATACATTTTTATATATTAGTATAAAAAATAAATTTTAGTATATCCATACCTATACATAACTATATGTATAAATATTTGAAATTATATAAACAAATATATATACATACATGTATAAATATAAGTTTAACTATACGGGTAACTATATGTATAATCACATGTAACTATATTTATAATTACATGTATAATAACATACAACATCATATTTAATTATATCTGTATACCTATATATAAATATTTGTAAAACTAAATAAAACTTTTTATAATTAAATATAAATATATATTTTAACTATTTATACATAAATGTATACATATATGCAAATATATATATTTGTATATAACATTGTATATATTTATGTATAACTAAATTTAACTACACGTATGAATATATATATATATATATATATATATATATATATATATATATATATATATATAAAATTAAATGTTTAATGATGTATATTTTTTATAACTATATATATTATATGTTTACTAACATATAACTATAAATAATTCTATCTTACTAAAATTATAACTATAAAAACTTTATACACAACTATATTTAAATAAATTAATTAACAACATTTATTTAATTAACAATTTTATATATTAGTATAAAAATGTATTTTAGTATATCCATACATATACATAACTATATGTATAAATATATGAAATTATATGACCAAATATATATACATACATGAATAAATATAAGTTTAACTATACGTGTAACTATATCTATAACTACATCTAACAATATCTATAATTATATGTATAAAAACATACAACACAATGTTTAAGTATATGTGTATAACTATATATAAATATTCTTATAGCTATAAATAACTCTATATAAATAAATATAACTTTATTTTTAATTATATATACATATATATAAATCTATATAATTGTTTATAACTTTGTATACATTTATTTATATTTAATTATAACTACTTATATATATATATATATATATATATATATATATAAAATTATATGTTTAACTATATGTAACTATTTATAACTACATTTACTATATGTATCCTAACATATAATTATATATGAGATAATATTAATTTGTTGAACTAATTTGAAATTAAATGGCATAAAATATAATATCACCACTAAATGTGTTGATCCTACACTAAATAACTAAATACACTACTATTCATTATTATTTAGAAGAACCGTACCCAATTGTATGAAATTTATATCCATTAACAAAATACCCAGGATAGGTTGTTACATATCGAAAAGAGCCTTTACTTATATTCTGAATAAAAATATTTGAATTTCCATTTGAATGATCAATTACCTGTGACATTAATTAAAAAAATTGATATTAACAAATAAAAGATAATAATAAATTAAATAATAAAAAACTTTAAAACTTAATAATTATCACATAATTTTTGAACCAATTTGCAAATTCATTTTCTAGCATATAATCGACATCATTGCTGAAAATTACTGGTTGCTGATATTTTAACTGCTCAACATAAATACTACACAAATATAAAAAGAGAAAAAAAATGTATATCAATTTTTAATAATTCCTATTAAATATAAAATTAAACTATGATTTAACCTGCAACCATTTTGTGTATACATACTCAATGTATGGTGTAACCTCCTCAAAATTAAGTAAAACATAGCTCATGGTTGCTTTGTACTCTTCATTTGTCATACATCTTTTCATTGTTATTCCAAATGCTCTTCCAGGGTGCTTGAAGATAGATAGTTTGTCCATAGAATCATCTTCTACCATCACATGACCTTCATAATTCCGCGGCAAATTTCTATTCTTTGTATTGACATGATCATTAAAATAATAAGAACAAAATGATGATGCTTCTTCTACTAAATATGCATTGCAAATTGAACCTTCAACTTTTTCCTTGTTTCTAACATTCAATTTCAACTTACTAAGATACCTTCAACCACAATGTTAGGTTTCAATTTGATTAAATTACAATATTATTTAAAGTACGAAATAATAAAACACGACAAATTATATGTATTTACCTTTCAAAAGGATACATCCACCTGAATTACACTGGCCCTGCAATCATTGCTTCATATACCAAATGGACCGGCAAATGCTCCATTTAGTTAAAAAAACTCGGTGAGAATATCCATTCTAGCTTACAAATAATAAGTGGAATGTCATTCTTCAGCCTCACCATGTCATCTATTTTGATAGTGGTTGCAATTAGCTTTTTGAAAAACAAACTTAGTTCTGTAAGGATCTTCCAAACACTTTGTACAAGTAATTCACGGAATACAATTGGTATTAATCTCTGCATAAATACACGATAATCATGACTTTTCATTCCAAATAACTTAAGATTCTTCATATCCACGCATCTACCCATATTTGACACATATCCATCAAGGAATTTCAAATTTTTAACTCATCCACACAATATCTGTCTTGCCTTCTTATTAAGCGTGTAGCAAGCTTTAGGAAATTTTTTCGTTTCTTCATTCAGCTTCAATTCAGGCTGCCGACAGTAATCATTTAGCTCTTGTCTTGATTTTAAAGTGTCTTTTGTTTTTCCATCTACATTAAGGATAGTGTTGAAAACATTATCAAAAACATTTTTTTCAATATGCATTATATCTAAGTTATGATGAATTAAATTGGACTTCCAATAGGGCAAGTCCCAAAATATACTACATTTCCTCTAGGCAAATAAGTTGCCTATTTGTCCATTACTTATAGTAGCATCCTTTTTAGTTACCTTCTTCAAACCCAAGCTATGAATCTATGTAATAATATCATCTTCTGAACGAATAGCTGGTGCAACTGTCATCACAGTTTTATTTCTTCGAAATGCAGTTTTATTTCTTAGAAATGGATGATTCTTAGGTAGAAAGTTATGATAGTTATTAAACCATGACTGTTTAACACTAAATTTGAGGGTAAATGCATCAGAATTTGTCATGCAATTTGGGCATGCGAATCATCTTGTAGTACTCCAGCCAGACAACATTGAATATGCAGGAAAGTCACTTACCATCCACATAAGGGCTACCCGCATAATGAAATTTTGTTTTTTTGATATATTATATGTATTCATGCCTACATCCTATAAATAATTTAACTTTGCAATAAGAGGTTGTAAGAAAATATCCATGGAACCAATATTGACAAAAACATATATTGCTCCTTCATACACAACCACAGAGACAAGTTATAAGGTGTCATTATCACTGGCTATGTTGAATGCTATTGTCCAGATTGCCCAAATGGCTAAAATCCATTAGTGTAGAGATCCAATCTTACATTTCGACTTTCTCCTGAAAAATCTTGATGAGTATATTTAAAATGCTTCCAAGCAGGTGAATCTGATGGATGACGCATTACCCCTTCTTCAACTTTATGCTCGGAATGCCATCTCATATCATTTGAGGTAGCATTTGATGCATATAGTCTCTGTAATCGAGGAATTAATAAAAAATAATACATCTTTTTAAAGACAACTTTCAATTTTTTTCACATTTCTATAGCATGAGGTGCCTTCATAAATCGAGGATGGTTACAAAACTTACAGCTAATTAAATCACTATCACCGCCCCAATATAACATGCATCCATTTAAACAACAATCAATTTTTTGCACGGGTAAACCCATTCCTCGTAGTAACTTCTTAGTGTTGTAAAGGTTGTTAGTGATCAAATTATTATCTAGAACAATCTCATTTATCTGTTCTGTCACCTGATCAAATTATTTATCAAACATATGATTTTCTGACTAAATGCTTATTAGTCAAGCCACAAGTCACAATTGCGAATGTGTTTTACAACCATGCCACAACTTTTTATCTGTAGCTTTAAGCATTTTAAAAAATTTATGAGCTTCAGGATTATGTAGTTCATCTATGTAATCCATATTGAAGTCAGGACCAGCTGCTTGCATGATCATTCTATGGTATGTGTTTGATGATTCTTCACCACAAGCAAACGATTCAATACACTCATTTTGGTCAATATTTAGTGTCTTTGTCCTTTACTCATGATAAATCCAAACAAAATAATTTAGCACAAAGTCATATTTTGCCAAATGATATCTTATAGTGTTTGCATCATGAAAAGGGATATTCTGACACTTTTGATGATTACATGGACACTTAATTTTTTTTCCATCCTTCAATCTCGATTGACTACATGCAAAATTGATGAAATTTCAAGCCATGTCAAAAAATCTTTATTCAAAGATTTATTAATAACCCTTTTGTACATCCAATGATGATGAGCTCATTTTGCCTTGTTTTATTTACATAAATTAATGCCCAATCAGTAATATCAATAAAACATTCTATTACTTCAAAATATACAAAGAATAAAATAAAATTACTTACAGATGAATATTTAAAATTTAAATATCGTGAATAAAGAGGCAAGGCATTTGCACAATCTACATTAATAGGTAATGTAATTTATAGCATGATAAAGATTAAAAGATATTACAGTTATACAAGATAAATGGTGCAAAGTACAATAATGCATAAGAAATGAAAGCAAAAAAATATATTTAGTGTTTGAAGCAGGGGAGGGAAAGATAGAGAGAGAGAGAGAGAGAGATAAGGTGGGGAGAAAGAGGGGTAGAGAAATCAGGAGACGGGGGAGAGAGAGAGAGAGAGAGAGAGAAAAGGAGGGAGAGCGATTGGGAGAAAAAATGTTAAAGGGAGAGAGGGGGAGAGAGGGAGGGAGAGAGAGGGAGAGGGTGGAGAGAGAGAGAACAAGCAAAAAAGAAGAGCCAGAAAAAATAACACGAGAGAGTGTGTGCCACATAAAGAAAAAGAGGAAGAGAAAGACAAAGAATTATAGAGGGAGAGAGATACACAAAGAGAGTGTAGTATTAGAATGAAGAATTATATAAAAGAAAATATAAGTTCTTCGGTACAAATCTATCAAATATTATATTTTTTGTTATACATAAGTTCTTATTTGAGCCTAAGGCCCAAGGGCTGGGATTAGGTAAGAGTACGACCCTTATTTGTATTATACCATATATGTGCCCGATCAACGGACACTCTCATGCTATGTGCCTACATATTGTTGTATTATATCTTTAGCCATTTTATTTCAAGTTGGTGCAACAAAATAGTACTATCTCATATATAATTATATGTTAGGATACATATAGTAAATGCATTTATAAATAGTTACATTTAGTTTAACATATCATTATATATAGATATATGCATACAAGTAGTTATAAGTAAATATAAATAAATGTATACAAAGTTATAAATAATTATATAGATTTACATATATGTATACATAATTAAAAATAAAGTTATATTTATTTATATAGAGTTTTTATAGTTAAACAAATATTTATATATAGTAATGCACATTTAGTTAAACATTATGTTGTCTGCTTTTATACATATAATTATAAATATAGTTACATGTGGTTATACATATAGTTACACGTATGGTTAATCTTATATTTATACATGTATGTATATATATTTTTTCATATAATTTCATATATTTATACTTATAGTTATATATTGGTATGGAAAGGTTAAAATACATTTTTATACTAATATATAAAAATGTATATTAAATACATGTTGTTAATTATATATTTAAATATAGTTATGTATAAAGTTCTTATACATGTTATAGTTAAATATATTAAATACATGTATGTTATAGTTTTTATACTTATAGTTAAATATAGTAATGTATATTAAATACATGTTATATGTTATTATAGTTATATGTAAGATAGAATTTTTTAAATATATGTTATATGTATATTAAATACTTATAGTTAAATATAGTAAGATAGAATTATTTATAGTTATATGTTATTATACATATAATATATATAGTTATAAAAACTTATATATCATTAAACATTTAGTTATATATATATATATATATATATATATATTCATACGAGTAGTTATATTTAGTTATACATAAATATATACAATGTTATTATACATATATGTATAAATAGTTAAAAATATATTTATATTTAAATATATAAAATTTTATTTAGTTTTATAAATATTTATATATATACACACATATAATTAAACATAATGTTTTTTGTTTTAATAAATATAATTATAAATATAGTTACATGTGGTTATACATTAAGTTACACATGTAGTTATACTTAGATTTATACATGCAGGTATATATATTTTTTCATATAATTTTATATATTTATACATATAGATATGTATAGGTATAGATATAGTAAAATACATTTTTATATACTAATATGTACAAATGTTTATTAAATATAAGAATGTAAATAATATATTTAAATATAGTTATGTATAAACCTATTATAGTTATATATATAATAATATACAAATATTTATAGTTATATGTTATTATACATATAGTATATATAGATATTAATATTTTTATATATTTAAACATATAGTTATATATAAATTTATTCATACAAATAGTTATACACAAATATATAAAGTTATCAATAAATATATAGATTTACATATATGTATACATAGTTATAAATATAGTTATATTTAATGTTGTAGAGTGTTATATAATTATACAAATATTTATATATAGTTATACAAAAATTTATACATAGTTATACAAATATAGTTAAATATAATATTGTATGTTATTATACATGTAATTATAAATATAGTTACATGTGGGTATACATATAGTTACATAAATACTCATAATTCTAACCACTTAAAATAATCAAATCCTACGTGCGTTATAATGATAAAGATTTTTGAATCCAAGATTTCTAAAAAGTTACTAGTTGGATGGTTGGTGGCATCATTAAATGGGTGTAAGCACTGGGTTTTAACCTATCATTATTCTTTGAAGAAGTATATTTTGGTAAACTCTATGAGAATCAAAAATTGATTTTTGATTTCACAAACTACTATTTTAGTTTTAAATTTTTTAAAAACTTATGTGAGATAAACAAAGTTGATGCATTTCAATGCAACAAAAGTGGATAAAAGTTATAATATTATAGGAAAAAATGTTGAGGGGAACCAACGTGAAAGCAATTATATTTTGTTACAATTTTTAATTTTAATATAACATTTGGGGACCCAAATCCAAAATATTTATGATTTGTGTCTTCCAAATTCTTATACTGATAATTACCTTCCTTTATTCATACGGAATACATATACTCAAGTATGCATATGAGTTTATGTAGAAACTTATTACGTGACACCTCATTTCCCAGGGGGTCTCATTCATTCCATCACACAATACAATATAAATAAAATAAAATTTTCTCAAATGTACAATACATTTATTTTGTTTTACATTTTATTTGCTCTGCGGAATAAAGAAAAAATATAACATATTATTTAAGCCACAATCGGCTTTCCTTCACAAGTACGATCCCATATATGGATCTGTCATCTGTCATCTATCCTGGACACGTACCTGAAAATGGGGTCAAACAACGGAGTGAGAAAAGCTCAGTATGGTAAACTCTTTCAGAGTTACTCCCTACCTAAGTGCACGTAAAATATCCTGAATATATATCAACACACATTCAAGTAAAATGTTTATATAAATGCAATTATGGATGAAATGTTTATATGTCCATATTCCTAAGTCTCATCGACTCCCTCACACATGTCGAAGTCAAGTGTGACATATTATATATCTGGATATATATATATATATATATATATATATATATATATGCATATATGTATATATATCTATAGAAATATTTATTTTTTTTTGGAATTATACAGAAAAATATGGACCTCCTCCAAAAAACATTTTAGACATGAATCCGAAAAAAATATGATTTTCCTGGATTTACTCCGAGAAATAAACACCACCGTAACTCTGCATGGATGTTGTACCAATTCGAGTTTGCAATCCATAATAACCATATACCAATTAAAATCTCGTGCAACTCAGTATGGACGTTGTCCCTATTTGAGTCCACTAAATACCATCCATATACATACATACATACATATATATATATATATATATATCTTTCACCCACCCATGTATTTGGAATGTTCCCATGCATATGAAATACAATTATGTCATTTCCAATTTAACCCATGTTCCAGACACAATTATAACAATCCAAATCCAATTCATCCTATACTAATTTTTACTAAACGAATTACCGAAACTTTTTACCAATTACTTATTTCCAATAAAATTTCTAATAATTCGAATTGAAATATAAAACATGATTATTTCTGGCCATTAAATAGAAAGAAATTCTGATAAGAGAAAACTGCTACCTTTCAAAAAATTTCACGGAAACTTTATAAATTTGATATCAATGTGAAGATCTACTCGTGTAGAGTAACTTTAGTTCTTTGACTATTTCATTCCGATTCCAACATAATCCGTTATGATTAATAGAAAATTCACGGATATATATTTTTTTCTGTATTGTCTCTCTCCCTCCGGTGCCGAACTTTTTTTCAGCATTTCTTTCGTTTTTCGGATTCCTGATGTTTTTCTTATTTATTTATTTATTATCATTAATTAATAATATTAATATTTTTTTAGGTTGACACATGCACAACATTGGACAGCCCGCATAGGCACAGTCACGTCAGAACGACGTGGTGCGGTCTTTTGGTTGAGCAAAAAAAATTTCTTTTAATAATTATTTAATTAAATAAAAATATAACAAATTCTGATTTTCTCGTAATTTAATAAAATTTGAAACCGTAGCTATATTTCGCAAGATGAATTCAATAACAACATCCATTTTATCATAATGGCTCTAAAATTTTCAGGTTATTTTATATTATTGAAAAATTACCATTTTACCCTTTTTCCAGAAATCAAATTATGTTAATTATTTATTCATTTTTTTTCGGGATTTCACACATTATTTCGTAAACAAAAACATATGATATGGAGTCTATAAATACTCTGTATGAATAAACATATGCATAAACTCGTCTTTGCATACTGAGAAAGCTGAAACGAGTTTATGCATAATGATTTTTTTTTAATTATATTGGGATAATTATGAGTATCCGAATATAGGTACTAAAATATAACCCAAATCAAATATATATATATATATATATATATATATATATATATTTGGATAACATAATTATCCATTGTGTGTGTGTGTGTGTGTGTGTGTGTGTGTAGATTAAGGATGAAAATATTATGTATTATTATTATTACTAGTGTTGTGGAGGAATTCCTTTTTATTTTTTGCAAAGTTAGATAAAAGTTAGTGCTGTTTTTGGATGCAACAAATTATAAAGAATAGTACTTTCATTGTCATGAAAATCTATTTAATAAAATTTTAAAATTAAACTAATTTAAGAAAATACTTCTCATAGCAATATTCCTACCTTTTAGTGGTATCAATGCATAATATTAAATTGTTTTTGTTATTTTGTTTTGTAATTAAAGAGATGCAAGCCTAATATTTTTTTCTATTTGAAGATTAGAATGATTAGGATTTCTTGTAATGCATGTAATTGCTACTTAAGAGCTATAAGGCTGCTCTAATTTCTTCATCATCTTAAACTTTTTCACCTTCTCTTATTGTTTCTTCTTCATCTTTTTCTACTGCTTCTTCTTGTACTGCTACTACCAATAATGAGTGTCTACTTTCAAATGAGAATGCTCATTTATAGATGAGATAATATTTCTCTATGTTTTATCTTTAACATGGTCTATAGTATATTCCATTATACTTTCTCATTAATCAAAGATAAAAATATAGATTATAGTTCAATTGAGAAAGCTTACTAAAAGATGAGTATCTAATTACAATTAGAGTATAAAGGGTAGATTAATTACCAATTCTGCAAGATTAATAATAGATGAATATCAACTTGCAACATATAGGAATCCATTTGTTAGAGCATATGTTTGAGTGGTTGATTTGCATGTTGACAACTTCCTTGATTTGATAGAGCATAGCGATATATGTATCTCACACATCAATCATGTTACAACATCAATATACATTTTTTTACAAGGTAAATGGTCTTGAGGTTGGTAATATATATTCTACAAATCATCTCCATTGGAGAAACTAAGGTCTTGAAAGACTAACTATGGTCTCCTTTAATGATTATATTTTCTCTATGACAAGATTAATCAATCAAAAAGTTTGGTTACCTAACAACAACAAATCAATAGAGCAAGCAAAGACATGAATATTCAATTGATATGCCTTCCAATCTCAAAAGATTGTCAAATATAACCATCAATGGCTTTCTAACCTATTTGAAAAATATTATAGCTCAAATACCAAACCAGTTAATTAAATAAGATAATATTGAATTAAATCAAAAAATTATTTTTCATTTTCCCAAACTATAGATAATAGAGTTGAATTAATAAATAGAAAAAATATATTTAAATATTCACATTATTTCTATTACACACACACGCACACACATACACACTACAAAAATTATGAATAGATTAACCAAAATGGCTTTTCTGGATTTTTTAGAAATGACGTTAAATGCATAGCACATAGTAATTTTAATAATGCAAAAATTATTAAACACATATACACACTACCATAAAATAAATAAACACAACAAAAAACTTACACTATCAAAAATACACTACTAAAAAACTTGCCATATATAACATAAACTATGATCATACACACACTCTCATTTTATCATTCATAAATTAGCAAAATATAGATTAAAACTATTTGTTTTCGAATAATTATTCTAAAAAATTTATTTTTTAGAATAATTATTCGAATTATCTTTTTGTGCTCTTCATGCAATATAGATAATAAATCAAGAACATATGCATTTTGTTTCATGCTCCTCACTCAAGAACACCCATGAACAAAAACATTAGCAATGGGCCATGAATAATTAGTGTTTTAAATAAAAATATTTATAACCAATACAAAAAAAAAGATACCAACAAACTATAGCATCAAAATCACCCAAACCATGATAAAGAAGTTCACCCACTTAATACCAACATGCCTTAACAATGCATAACAATTTTTTCTTTTAACATTTATGGTAATAAAAAAATTATAAATATAATTATGTTTAAATAGTTTATGTATACGTTTTTTATAATTATATATATATAGATATGTTTAAACACACTTATTTAAAGCAAACTTATATTTATGTATACTATTTTTGTATATAGTATGTAGTTATTTATATTGAAAATTTTTTTAATTCGGCATACCCACTGTGCACCATCAAAATCCATACAATGACGACGCATTATATCACAAATGCATGAAGTATGTATATGATTAAGTATATATACACAAATTCAAGAACACGACGGTGAATAAAAGATAAGAATTTTGGAAACATTAAAACTTAAGCTTAATCAAGTTAATCGATGAAGAATAAATGTATAAAACGTACCATAAATCAAATAAAAATAAAAACATAAACCTTGAAATCGAATATATGTTGAAGCATCAGTGTCGAGGGATGGATGGCCTTTTATGGAGGTTCACATCACTTAAGCATCGGTGTCGAAGAAGATAATCGTGTGTAAATATTAGCTAATTTTTTTATATTTTTAATTATTATAACATTAAAAAAATAATATATATATATATATATATATATATATATATATATATATATATATATATATATATATATATATAAAATCAAAAAGACCAATTAATTTTATTCACTATAAAAATTTTTTTGAACAAAATTAACGTGCATGTTGCAAGGTACAAATGAAAAATAAACATCTTAAAATTTTTTATTATAACATTAATATAAACAATAAATATATAAACAATTAAAAAAAATATGATTAGCCTTATAAAAAAATATCAAATAAGTACAAAATTAACAAAGTCAATATAATACGACATAAATGAAGAGATAATTTGTCTTCTAGTCATTCGCCTAAGAGTTATAAAATACTATTAATGTTAAAAAATATATAAAAATTTATATTTTATCGTGATAAATTTTTAAGAATTCATATTAATTTATACGAAGATAATATGAAATAATTTTAAAGGCATAAAATTTCATATTATTTGATATTATTATTAATTTTTAAAATTCAATAAATTACTTAAAGTGAGAAGATATTTAAAATAAGTTATATTAATTATTTTAATAAAAACTTAATATTAAAAGCTAATAGTCAAAATATTACTTAATTGTTTAATTTGTATAATTTTTTTAAGAGTAAACATCTATGTATTTATTTATAAATATTAATTTATTTTATTTTAACTTTATTAAAAAAATCTTATTTATATTATATTTCAAGATTTTCAAATATTGTATTATTTTTTATTTAAAAGTTTTCTATAATAATAAAATTTTTTTTACTTATAATAATATTAATTTTTACTAGTTTATTCGTCAATTCAGATAATTTATAAAATAGTTTATATTTTATTATATAATGAATTAATTTATATTTATAGAAAATTTTAATATATGTTAATTTAATTTTTAAAATAAAGAAAAAAATTATTATACTTATTGAATTTATAATTTAAATTTACTTAAATACAAATTTTTAAGTTTATTATTTTAAAATTTTAGAACAATTTTTTAATAATTTTATAAAAAATTAATTCATCATAAAAATAATTAATTTAGTCCATATTAATATAAATAATTGTTTTTTGTATTTGGATATTTTTTAAATTATTTATTTATAATATAATTTTTTTATGATTTTACGAGGAGAATGTATGTTTCAAGGATTGCTCATCTATAGACCATTAACATACATTTAATAAAAAAAATTAAATAAATTACTAAAACAAATAAAAAATAAAAAAAAATTATATAAAAAAATATTGGCTAGGGATATCTCGTCACTAAATACGTAGCTAAATTATGAATTTTATAAGGTAGGAAAAATTCATCGCTATATTATGTATTTTACTAGCTTGAGAAAATTCGTTGCTAAATCATAAATTTTATTAGCGAGGGAAATTCCATTACTAAATCGATCGCTAATTTATGGATTCAATTAGCAAGAGAAATTTTGTCGCTAAATCCGTTGCTAAATCATAAATTTTATTAGGAAGAGAAATCCGTTGCTAAATCGTGTACTTTATTAGCAAGAGAAATTTCGTCGCTAAATCCTTGGCTAAATAATCGATTTTATTAGTAAGAGAAATTCCATCACTAAATTCATGACTAAATCATCGATTTTATTAGTAAGAGGAATTCTGTCGCTAAATCCATCACTAAATGATGAATATTATTAGCAAGGGAATATACCTCGCTAAATCTGTCGCTAAATAATGGCTGGTATTAGCGAGGGATATTCCGTGGCTAATTCATTTGTAAATTCCTCGCTTTTCATGAGCGAAATTTATGAAAATTTTCCGTCGCTAATTCTATCGCTAAAATACTACTTTTCTTGAACCAAATTTAAGAAAATCTTCCATCACTAATCTATCGCTAAATCCTCACTTTTTTTAACGGAATTTACAAAAATTTTTCCCTCGCTAATCTGTCGCTAATCCATTGCTATTTTTTCCGAAAAAAAACATTAAATCCTTGCTATTCCCTATCTAATCTGTTGCAATTTAGCTAGGGATTGATCCCTAGCTTAAATTCCATAGCTAAAACGAATTATTCTTGTAGTGTTTTCTGTTATCTTTTTTTTTGTTTTAGTTATTTAAAATATTATATTAGAATAAGTTATTAAATGAATTTTATTTGTTTAATTTAAAAGTTTCATTTATAGTTTTTATTTTTATAAAATTTAATTTAGAAATATTAAATTATTTAATGCAATTTTTGTAGAAATTGTATGACAATCAACTTTAATTTGTGTTTGTTCATGTCTATATTAATTATTTTTATATATCTGTGAATATGTTTGTGTTTCTCCAATTTTTTTGGGTAGAGTTTTAGCCTATTATTGGTATGTAAAAGCCTATTATCAGCGGTGGTAGCGGCGGTAGTGGCTGCATTGGCACCAGAAGCAGCAGTGGTGGGATTGGCAGCAGTGGTAGCAGTGACAATAAAGGCAGCAGCGATAGCAGTAGCTGCACTAGTAGCTGTGCCTACACCGATAGGGATGGCTGCACTGATAGTGGCTACAACATTGGCTATAGCCGTAGTGGTAGAGATAGCAACAACAGGGGTGGCAGTGACAACGAGAGCAATAGGAATGGCAATAACTACGGTATATACATACGTATATAGTCAGTATATACATACATATAATTCTGTAGTATTTTATGTACTTATATACTGAGTATATATGTACTCGGTATATATGTACGCATAATACTATAATTTATATATACAAATACTATAGTAATATATGTATGAGTGAAATGCTAGTATATATGTACATTTTTGCTGTAGTAATAAATCATTATCTAAACATAGTTTTTTTAATTAATTTTGATTTGATTTTATGGTTAATTTTTTACAGATGTGGTACCACATTGTTTCCCATACGAAGCTTGTATAAGTGAAGGGATTTTTCAAAAGACATGAAGCACCGTGACTCGGACAACTTTTTTGCTACAGAAAGTTGGTGATCGGAGGAATAGAGGGAGAGAAAGCAACGTCAATGCATTGATAGATTATACCGTATGCACAATCAGTAGATACATTGATTACTAAGATGTAATATAATTTTTGTTATTTTTTTAGTTATTTAAAATATTGTTTTAGAATAAGTTATTAAAAAAATTTCTTTTGTTTAATTTAAAATTTTTATTTATAGTTTCTGTTTATTAAATTTAATATAAAATTATTAAATTATTTAATTAAATTTTAGCTTAAGCTCTATTTCAATCAACTTTAATTTGTGTTTGTTCATGTCTATAATAACTATTTTTATATATCTGAGAAAATATTTGTGTGTCTCTGAATTTTTTGTGTATAGTTTTAGCCTATTATAGGTATGTAAAAACCTATTATCAGTAGCAGTAGCAGCGACATCAATGGCAGTGATAGCAGCAGTGGTGGCGGAAGTGGCAGCGATGGTAGTGGTTGCGGTGACAGAGGTGGGGGATGTAGTGGTTGCAATAGCGGCAGCAGTAGCGATGGAAGTGCCAGTAGTGGGAGCAACAGCATCAGAGGCAGCAATAGTGGCAGCAGCAGTGGTTGCACCTGGAGTAGTGGTGGTAGTAGTGGCAGCACTAGAGGAAGCGGCATAGGCAGCAGCGGCAACAGGGATGGTGGTGGTAGCAGTGACAGTAGTAGTAGTTGCGGCATGCATCGGCAGCGGCAGTTGCAGCATGCAGTGGCAGCACAGGCAGTAAGGGTCGGAGTGGCAGCCATTGTAGCAGCCAGTAGTGGCATCGGCTAGCAGCGGTAGCATCGGCGGCAACATCGGTGGCAGTGGCGACAGCTGTTGTAGCATAGACAGTGGCAGTAGCAGTGATAGCAGCACTGGTATTGGCAGCGATAGTGACAATGATAGTAGTGATGGGAGCGGTAGGGGGAGCAATAGCAACATCACCAAATGAGGTATATAGATACAAATAAAGTTAGTTAATACGTACATATAATACTACAGTATTTTATGTACGTATATACGAAGTATATTTGTACTTGGTTTATATGTACATATAATACTATTATTTTTATGTACATATAATGCAGTAATATATGTACGAGTGAAATGCTAGTATATATTTACATATATACTATAGAATTATATATCTATCAAAACATAACATTTTTTTAATTTGATTGAGTGGTTTAAATTTTTGATAGATATGATACCGTACTATTCCTCATACAAATCTTTTATAAGTGATGGGATTTTTCACTAGACATTATGTATCATGACTCGGACAGCTTTGTCATAGTAAAAAAATGATGTTCGGAGGAGCAGAGAGAGAGAAAGCAATATCAATGAATGGATATATTATACTTTATGTACTGTCGGTAGATACATTGATAAATAAGATTAAATAAAATTTTGTTATTTTTTTTGTTTCAATTATGTAATGAATTTGAAAAAGATATTATATGATTTTATTTTTTATTTATTATAAATTATTTATAGTTTCAATTTTTATTCAATTTGATATAAAAATATTAAATTATTTAATAAAAAAATTTTAAAATAATTAAATTCTGAAATTAATTTTGAAATTAAAATATATAGGGGAAAATCCCTTGCTCAAATAGCAAGGGAAAAATCCCTTATTACTTTAGCTAGGGAATTTTTCCTAGCTAATTTAGCTAGGAAAATATTAATATTAGCGACGGATTCTCCGTCGCTAAATTTATTTAGCTAGGGACTATATCCGTCACGAAAATTTATAGACCAACACTTTGGCTAAAGAATCATTCGTAGTTATTTTTATTTAGCGGCAGAAAATCTCATTTATATTGCTAATTTAGCTAGGGTATTTGTATTTTTTAGCAAGATATTTTTTTGTCGCTAACTTTTTAGCTAGGGACATTTTTCGTCGCTAAATTTTAGCAAGTAGCACTTTAGATATGGAACTGATCCATTGGTAATCTATTGCTATATCCCATTTAGCGATGGAAAATGCCCATTTAGTTAGGGAATTGTCCCTAGCTATATGAGATTTTTCTTATAGTGGCGAAAATTCTGGCACATATTTGGTCCGTTGAATTTTTTTTTGATATCATTTTTTGGTGGCTAACTTGTCATTTTCTTGTCAGTTATTACCGACCGAATTTTTAGGTCGGTATTATCATATTTTTTAATAGTGTCAATTTATATATCTATCTATTAGTATATTAGTCTATTTGTAAATTTGTATACATGTTAATATTTCTATCTATCAATCTGTCTATATAACCATCTATTTATTAGTCTATCAATCAATCAATCTATCTCTATATCTATTTTTTTATTTACCTATTATTCTAGTTATTTGTCTTTATATGTATTTATCATCAATCTTTTAATATATATGTATAAATATATATATATATATATCTATATATCTATCAATATGTAAATTTTTATTTGTGGTTTATCAATTTGTCTATTTTTCTTAATGTCAATCTATCTATTTGTCTATAACTATATCTATCATTTTAACTATATGTTTATCTGTTTATCTAAATATGTTTCTATCTTTCTAAATATCTATCTATTTACCTATATATCTTTGTTTCTATTTATTTATCTATCGTTGAGGCTATCTATAAAAATGTTTATCATTCTATCTATCTTTCTCTTTATCTTTCTCTATATCTATCTCTCTATATATCTATCTATCTAACAACCTTGCTATCTATTTGTCTTTCTTTTTATTTATCTATTTATCTATCTATCTATCTATGTATCAGAGTATCTATCTATTTGTCTATCTTTCTATCTGACATTTTGTCTATCTATCTATATGTCTTCCTTTAAATTTTTTTATCTTTCTATCTATCTATATATCGATCTATATGTGTTTATGTCTATATATATATATATATATATTGGTGTGTGTGTGTGTGTGCTTATCTATTGATCAATCTATCTATCTTTCTATATGCCTATCTACCTGTCTATTTGTCAACTTATGTATCAATGTGTGTGTGTGTGTGTATATATATATATATATATATCTATGTACTTATCTCTCTTTGTTCTATATATTAATCTATCTATATATATACCTATCTATCTATCTTTGTGTCTATATATCTATATGCCTTTGAGTATATCAATATATTTTTCTTTCTATCTATCTATTTATCTATCTATCTCTCTATATGGCTATATGTCTATTTGTTTAAATTCTATATTTATATCTATCTATTTGTTAATCTATCTACCTATCTATTTATCTATCTTTCTATCTATGTGTCTATATCTCTACAAATCTTTATATCTTTCTATCTATTTATATATCTATCTATCTATCTATCTATCTTTCTTTATATTTATCTTTCTTTCAACATACTTTCCTACCTAACAACTTCTCTACCTCTCTAATTATCTATCTAACTATCAATCAATTAATCTAACTATCTATCTATCTATTTATCTATGTAACTATCTATCTATCTATTAGTCAATCTATCTATCTATGTATCTATCTATTAGTCTCTCTATCTCTTTTTCTATTATTTTATATGTCTATCTATATATCTATTAATCAATCTATCTATCAATCTATCTAATTTTTTATCTATCTATCTAACTATCAATCTGTCATTTTGCTTATCTATCTATTGTATTTATATTTATATATCTATCTATAATTCTATAAATCAATCAATCTACCTATCTATCTACTCCATGTGTATATCTATTTATATGTTTATGTCTATTTCTATATATATCAATCAATCAATCTATCTATCTATATAACTATCTATCTATATATCTATCTTTCTATATGTCTATCTATATATCTATTTATTTGTATATCTATCTATGAGTTTATCTGTCTTCCAGTTTGTCTATCTATCAGTTTATATATCTATCTCTCTACCTATCTCAGTATCTATCTATCTATCTATCTATCTATTTATCTATCTATCTAACTATCAATCAATCTATCTGTTTATCTATTTATCTATCTATATGTCTTTATGTCTATCTTTCTATTTGTCTATTTATATACTATATATCTACCTATTTATGTGTCTCACTATCTATCTACTTAAGAATTTATTTTTCTAATAATAAATATATCTATGAATCTATATATCAATATATCTAATAATCCATTTATCTAGCAATCTATCTAGCTTTTTAACTATCTATATATCTATTTATATCTATCTATCTATCTATATCTATCTATCTATTTAACTATTTATCTATATTTTTATCAATCTACCTATCGATCTTTTTGCTTGTATTTATATCTATCTTTTTGTCAACTTATCTATATGTTTATCTCTACAACTATCTATTTGCCTATTTAGCTATCTATCTTTTTATCTATTCTTTTATTTATCTCTTTGTCTATTTGTTTATCTAACTAAATCTATATATTTATCTATCTATTTATCTATCCATCTGTCTATTTGTTTATCTGACTATATCTATCTATTTTTATATATATCTATCTATTTTTATATATATCTATCTATCTATTTGGCTATTTGTCTATCTGCCTATTTGACTATCAATCTATCTATCAATCAATTATCTTTCTATTTTTCTAACTATACATTTGTCGATCTATTTATATATCTGTTTATCTATTTTGCTATCTATCTTTGTATCATTCTATCTATTTGTCTATCTATCTATCTTTTTATTATTCAATCATTCATCTATCTATCTATATGTCTAACAAACTATCTATGTATCCATTGATCTAATTATATATCTATCTATTAATCTATCTATCTATCTATCCATTTTTCAATATGTCGATCTATCTATTAACCTCTGTCTCATTTTCTATCTTTATATATTTCTATTTATCAATCTATACATACATACATACATGCATGCATACATACATACATACATACATACATATATATATATATATATATATATTTGTTTATATGATTATTGAACTATCTATTTTTTAATCTATCTATTTATCTATCTATTTGCCTATTATCTATCTATCTATCTATATATATATCTATCTTTTTATCTATCTATCTAACTATCAATCTAGCTATTTATCTATATGCGTGTCTATCTATCTATTTATTTATTTATATGTCTATGTCTATCGGTCTATATGTGTGTCTATCTATCTATTTTTTTATTCATTTATATGTTTATGTCTATCGGTTTATATGTATATCTATTTATCTTTTTTCTTTCAATCAGTCTATCTATCTATCTATATTTTTGTGTATCTTTATATTTTCTCTCTGTTAATCTATATATCTATCTATCTATCTCTCTATCCTTCTATTTGTCTATATGTTAATCTATCTATCTAGCCATGTATCTATCTATATATCTATTTTCTATCTAATTATCGATATATATGTATATATGTTTATCTATCTATATGTCTTTCTATCTTTATTTCAATTTATCTATCTAATTTTCTATTTGTTTAATTGCTTATCTATCTTTGTGTATATCTAAGAATCTATCTATCTATCTAACTATATGTCTATCTATCTTTTAGTCATTCAATATTTATATCTATCTATCGATCTAATTATCTATCTATCTATATATCTATCTATCTATCTATATATCTATCTATCTATCTATATATCTATCTATATATGTATCTATTTATCTCTTTGTTCGTTTGTTTTTCTGTCTATTTATCAAACTAACTATATTTCTATCCATGTGTCTATATGTCTGTTTATATATTTTTTTGTCAATAATCTAACTGAATATCTGTCTAATTTTAATTATTATAAGTCCATTTGACTTTTTATCTATTTTCCTATATGTCTTTTTAATTAATAATATATCTATCCATATATCTATCTAGCTATCTTTTTATCTATCTATCTATTTGTCTGTCTAATAGGCTACCAGTTTATTTTTCTATATATCAATCTATCTATATGTCAATCTATCTATATATTTATCTATCTATCAATCAATCTATTTATTAATCTGTCTATCTCTCTATCTGTCATTTTATCTATCTCTCTTTCTATCTATGCATCTATCTATCTACTAATCTATGTATCTATATATGTATCTTTGTAACTATGTATATATCTATCTATATATCTCTTTATTTGACTGGCTATCTATCCATGTGTTGATTTGTCTATTTGTATATTTATATGTATGTCTATCTATTAATATATTTTATTTTTCTATCTATATGTCTATTTGTCAATTTCTCTTTTTGTCTAGTTTTGAAATGAATTTTTTTATTTGCCTACCTATTTATCTATCTTATGTCTATCAACCTATATGTCTATCTATCCAAATGTTAACCTATCTATTTATCTATCATTCTATCTATCTTTTTCTATCTTTTTCTATCTATCTATTTAGCTTTATAATTTTATATATCTACCTATCTTTCTATCTATTTATATGTCTATATGTTTGTCTATCTATTTATCAATATATTATATATATATATATAATATAATTATATTATATATATATATATATCAATCTATATATCTATCAATTTGTAAATCTGTTTATCTATCTATTAGTCTATCTATCTATCTATCTAGCAATGTATCTATCTATCTATCAATGTATATCTGTCTATGTATATTGTATATCTATCTATCTATTATTTGTTAGTCAATCTATTAATCTTTTGATTTGTCTATTTTCTATCTACTATTGTCTATCTATCTATATATCTATTTACCTCTATGATTTCTTCTATTTTTTCTATTCTTTATCTTTCTTTCTTTCTTTATCTATATGTCTCTTTATATCTATTTATCTATCTATATGTCAATATATCTATCTATTTTCT
>JAREIK010001504.1:344767-413254 GCA_029783825.1 Sapria himalayana | reverse complement strand
TTATTAATAAAAAATTACCCAATCTAGAATTTATATGGCTTGGATAAGTGCCATGTGAAAAAAAAAATTAAATATTAATTATGAGGTACATATGCTCGAATATATTGTTTAGGCATTTGTGTATGACCATGAAGATGCATACAATCTGCCACTTGTATTCTCTTATTCAAGGAGTTCGATGATGATTGATCTATTTAATTATATGTTTGTTCTTAGACAAGCAAGATTTTCAGAGGAATATATTAGAGATAATTATATTTTGGTACACTATTTATAAAAATAATTAAAAAAAGGAACCCAAATTATAATATTTATAAATAGCGCATCAAACTCTTAACTAATTGATTTTTGGTGTACTCAATTAATAGATGCATACAATCTACCCTCGCCCCTCTCCCCTCGCTATAACTCAAGCTTCTCAGTGGATTTTCCTGGAGTTCCACGAGCTCTATTGTTGAGCTTGTTGGAGCTCCATCGAGGTCTTTCATCGAGCTTGCTGAAGCTCCTTCGAGCTTGCTGGAGCTCCTTCGAGCCCTATCGTCGAGCTAGCTGGAGCTCCATCGAGGTCTATCGAGCTCTATCGAGGTCGATCATCGAGCTCGCTGGAGCTCCATCGAGGTCGATCATCGAGCTCTATCGTCGAGCTCGCTGGAGCTCCATCGAGGTCGATCATCGAGCTCTATCGTCGAGCTCGCTGGAGCTCCATCGAGGTCGATCATCGAGCTCTATCGTCGAGCTCGCTGGAGCTCCATCGAGGTCGATCATCGAGCTCTATCGTCGAGCTCGCTGGAGCTCCATCGAGGTCGATCATCGAGCTCTATCGTCGAGCTCGCTGGAGCTCTCGAGGTTGATCATCAAGCTCTATCGTCGAGCTCGCTGGAGCTCCATCGAGGTCGATCATCGAGCTCTATCATCGAGCTCGCTGGAGCTCCATCGAGGTCGATCATCGAGCTCTATCATCGAGCTCGATGAAGCTCCATCGAGGTCGATCATCGAGCTCTATCGTCGAGCTCGCTGAGCTCCATCGAGGTCGATCATCGAGCTCTATCGTCGAGCTCGCTGGAGCTCCATCGAGGTCGATCATCGAGCTCTATCGTCGAGCTCGCTGGAGCTCCATCGAGGTCGATCATCGAGCTCTATCGTCGAGCTTGCTAGAACTCTATCTAGCTCGCTGGAGCTCCATCGAGGTCTAAAATCGAGCTCTATCATCGAGTTTGTTGGAGCTCCATCGAGCTCTTTCGTGGAGCTCTATCGTCGAGCTAGCCAGAGCTCCATAGAGCTCTTTCGTAGAGCTCTATCGTCGAGCTAGCAGGAGCTCGATTGTCGAGCTCGCTGGAGCTCCACCGAGCTTTTTCATGGAGCTCTTTAATGGAGCTCTTTCATGGAGCTCCACGAGCTTCATGGACGATCACCCTGGATCTCATGTGTGCTCCATGATGGAGCTCGTGGAGCTCCACGAAGGAGCTTCATCGAGGAGCTCCAGCAAGGGTTGAGGGGATAGGAAAGAGAGGCGAAAATATTTTGATATTATGATAATTAATTGCACCAAAAATAAATTAGTTAAGAGTTTGGTGTATCATTTTTTAAATAATAAAATTTGAGTTTGGTTTTTTAACGGAGTGCCCCAAAACATAATTCTTTGAATATATTATTATAACAATTTTATTCCTACCTCTTTCATAATCATGTAGATTAGTAGAGTTTATAAGTTGGAAGAAAAAAATTGATACTTTTATTTAATTATTATCGGGGGTCATTCAAATCAAATGGGAGCTTATGACATTGGCACAGATAAAAGAAAATATCTCGAGTAATTTTTTGGAAATATATTATATATATTTGCTGAACATTGTTTTATTGAAATCACGGTGACATTTAATTATTAAAATTAAACAATTAATCAATCTCATTATGCCCAAACAAGGTAGAGAGAGAGTAAGAGAGAAAGAGAGTTTTGGTTATGTAAGGGTTAGATATACAAGGTGTTTAATAATTAAATATTGATTTAGTTATTTAACATGTTTAAATATAATATATGGTATAATATTTTAAATGTATGTTTTATTTAATTATTATTGTCATAGTCTAATTATTTTTAAATGTGAACTATTAGGGTGCTCAAATTTAAAAAAGTGTACAGAATATAAATGTGTTTTTCTAAAGCAAGAGAGAGAGAGAGAGAGAGAGATATAGATATATATATATATATATATATATATATATGTATATATATATATTTACAAAATATATGTTTTCAAAAACACACACACACACACACACACACATCTATATATAAGTCTCAAGTATATTTATATAAGTTTAAAATATTAAAAATTAAGTTTTCTCTAAATTGCAAATATCTCTAAATTGCAAATGCAAGTTTTCTCCTTTTAATTTTTATTCCCTTAAAAATAAACTCTCTAGACAAAAAATACTCTTATGTTCTTATTGTAAAAAAAAAAAAAAAGCTTTCTCTTAAAACATTTTACAAGAGAAAAAAATATGTGCATAATTTATGTCAAAAAAAAATAATAATAATCAAGGGTATTTATGTCAAAAAAACCCATTCTTCAAGTAAAAAAAATGATCAAGATTATTTTTATAATTTTAAAGAATTTCATGTCTTTTTTTGACAATCGATCATACAAATCTCAAATATGTAACATAATTTATTTTGCTTTCAATATCAGTATTTTTATCATATTCTGATCTAATTTCAAATATAAAAAAATAAATAATTTTTTTGGTTTCTTACTAGATATATAAATATGCATCTTACAATATAACAAACAAATAATATTACATAAATACCTTATGATATAATTATAATCTATCTTGAATTGACAGCCAAAATAAATAAATAATAAATAAATAAATATATATATATATAATTAATCTAAATAAAAATTTTATTATTTTCAAAATTAAAATCTCTGAAAAAATTCTTATTTTACAAATATATACCTATCACCCAATATCACAAATTTTATTTTGAGAGAATAAAGTTTTAGACCCACCAACCTAAATCAATTTTTATTACCAAATTTGAAAAAATAAAGGTTTGCATCTCAATGCACATCACAATATATAAATATAAATATAAATATAAATATTTATATAAACATAAATAAAAAAATATATAAAATCACATAGTATAATACATATATTCCTTAACAAATTGTTGCAAGCATAAACATGTACAGATATATATAAATATATACAGAGATAAATATAAATATATACAGATGTTCATAAGGATATATAATTATAATTATTTTGGCTTTGTTTTAGACTTGGGCAAATTTTATTAAAATAAAATTTTTAGAAAATTAAAAAGTGGTTATTTTACCTTTCGTTTAGAAAATATAAACCTAATTTTCATTTTTAAAATTTATTTACAATCTTCAGCAGAAAATTAATAAAATCAAGGGTACCCAAAACGAACCCCCAAAAAACAAAAAGACTCGATCAATTAAAGCAAGCCGTTCTTCAAAATATCAAATTCAAACTCTACTTATAGTGATGACCACAGACCACTGTTACGGTAAGAGAGAACCTGCAACGCGCAAACGGTACGGCGGGGCCACTGCAGAAAATCGGCTCATCGGAGGATTTTGATCTCGCACGCGCCCGGAGGACGTCGTTTGCAACTTCGATGACGGCAGCGGCGGCGAGAGAGTAGTCTCCGGGGACGAGAAAATACAGCGCGAAGAAATGGTTGGATTCACAAAGAGGCGGAACTTCCATGGCGATTCCACCAAGAACACCTGCAAGGCGCGCAAACACAGAGAACCGTGACGGATAGCAACAGCGGGAAACAGAAGGCAGAGAAATTCGTACCAGCCCACGAGGCAGATGGATTAGAACCCTCGAGGCAGTTCTCTCCGGCAGCATCTCTGCAAGTGACGCTGAGGCTGATCCTGATCGCTTCCGTGGTGTTGTTGCGCACAACAACTTCCATGGAAATGAAATCACGAGCTCGAGCAACTTCCATGGACGTCGATTCGGACCTAACAATCCGAAAGCCAAACGTCAATGGATCGGGAAGCAGCACGTCCATGATCGAATAACGCAGTGCCGCAGCAACCACTGCTTCGCTGATGCTTACTTCTCCGCAGCTGTTCCATCCCGAATTCCATCTCAGCTTTATCTTGGAAACGATGTTCTTAATGGACGACTGCAGTTCGCAATTGTCATACTCGCCCGCCACCGATTTCTTCTCTTCGCTCCCGTTCGCGCCTCCGCGGCCAGGTGCAGGATGCCGATTCTTGGTGAAAAAGAATAATCTAGAATGGGCAATTTAAAATGCTGCAGTGGGATCAATAGCCGAGCAGAGTTGTCCCTTTCGATCCTCCTTTTCTGCTTCAGAGATCCATGGCGGGAATCGTCTTCTTCATCAGAGTCGATCGAGACCGTGACTTCAAAAGCGACGTCAGTTGGATTGCTTAATTCAAGTTCCAGTAGTCGAATTCCCCAGCTTCCTCTGAGCGGATCAATCTTCACCAATCCATCCATTTTTGTTCCGCCATCCAGGACCGGCCTAGTTTCCACGTCGTCGACCAGTTTTGGAACATCGCGCCCAACATGAGCAGGAATTTCCATGGAAAGCAATCGAGCCATGACGAATGTCAGCCCCGGCTTCACGCGTACCTGCAACGGAACGCTCAGGCGCCTACCCATTTTGGCACAGGATTCATTACCCGCACAATAAAATAGTAACGAAAGACTACTGTCGTTCTTCAACTTTCCCTCCACGTCCACGCTTCCTGCAGCGACGCCATGTTCAAGCTGCCAAGCTTTCACTGTGAAACGCAGGGCCACCTGCGCGCCAGGTAGCAGAGGGCAGTGCCGATTTCAGGGTTTCACGAGTACCGATATAACCGACTCCTGGTGTCTTCCTGATGGCGAGACGTGCATCTTCTCGATTGCAATGGTGCCCACGTTCGCCAGGATGACCCCGACATCATGAATCTCACCTTCGTGCAAGACCAAGGAACTGTTTCCACTCGCAAAACGAGAAACTAACAATGGCAGAGACGGCAGAACAGAAACACGGGGTGCGGCCACAGTTCTTAATCTAGAAGATCCACAGCACGTAAAAGGATCGGAGAGAACAAGCCCTCTGGCCACACCCTGGAGCAGATCATCAACGTCCCTGAACAGATGCTCCGTGATGACCCCAAAACAGTGCACCATACAGCCCAGGATCTGCACCGGTCCCACTGAAGTTGGGATTCCAGACAAGGAGACGACCTTGGATGCGTTTGGTGAAAGATGGGCAGCGATGGGGAAGGCATCAAAATTGTTGGAATGTGCGGAGAGGTAGATGCTGTCCACTTTCAGATCGAAGCCACAGGGGTTAGCCAACTCCACCAGAACCTGGACCGGCTCTCCGACCACCCAAGTCAACTCGTTCCTGTTATCAGCAGGCTTGCTGCCTTTGCTGAAAGGCGTGTAGATGAAAGGTCCGTTAGGAGCTGATTCAGCCCACCAATCCTCTCTCCCTGAATTATGCTTTGTAATGCTCATCTGAGATGACTTTTGTGGGAAAGAGTGCAATCTGTAAGCAAAATCAAACACAAAAACAAATTGGCTCTGAGCCTATTCTCCATGATCTTTACTAACTTTTATATGATACTAAATCTTCAAATATTGCACTACTAACCAACTCACAAGACGTCTCGATACGGCTCAAAGAAATTAGCCATGCTGACCAACTAACACGACATGTTTAAACATCTTAATCATGAGTCATAGCATGTTTAACACCTCTAATCATGAGTCATAGCATGTTTAACACCTCTAATCATGAGTCATAGCCTGTTTAAACACCTCTAATCATGAGTCATAGCCTGTTTAACAACCTCTAATCATGAGTCAAGCCTGTTTAACACCTCTAATCATGAGTCATAGCCTGTTTAAACACCTCTAATCATGAGTCATAGCCTGTTTAAACACCTCTAATCATGAGTCATAGCCTGTTTAAACAACCTCTAATCATGAGTCATAGCATGGTTAACACCTCTATCATGAGTCATAGCCTGTTTAACAACCTCTAATCATGAGTCATAGCCTGTTTAACACCTCTAATCATGAGTCATATCCTGTTTAACACCTCTAATCATGAGCCAGTAGCCTGTTTAATACCTCTAATCATGAGTCATATCTTGTTTAACACCTCTAATCACGAGTCATAGCCTGTTTAACACCTCTAATAATGAGTCATAGCCTGTTTAACACCTCTAATAATGAGTCATTGCCTGTTTAACACCTCTAATCATGAGTCATAGCCTGTTTAACAGCTCTAATCATGAGATGTAGCCTGTTTAACACCTTTAATCATGAATCATAGCCTATTTAATACCTCTAATCATGAGACATAGCCTGTTTAACGTCTCTAATCATGAGACATAGCCTGTTTAACGCCTCTAATCATGAGACATAGCCTGTTTAACGTCTCTAATCATGAGACATAGCCTATTTAACACCTCTAATCATGAGACAGCCTGTTTAACACCTCTAATCATGAGTCATAACCTGTTTAACGCCTCTAATCATGAGACATAACCTGTTTAACGCCTCTAATCATGAGATATAACCTGTTTAACGCCTCTAATCATGAGACATAACCTGTTTAAACGCCTCTAATCATGAGATATACCTGTTTAATGCCTCTAATCATGAGATATAACCTGTTTAACGCCTCTAATCATGAGACATAACATGTTTAACGCCTCTAATCATGAGACATAACTTGTTTAACACCTCTAATCATGAGTCATGACCTATGTATCTTACGTTGAACTCCCCATATCTACAAATGTAATAGCCATATCGTAGCCTATCTACTACATCTAGATATTGACAATATTATCCTTGATGAGTTCTGGATCGGAGATTTACTATTATTAACGATGACATTCTCATCGCACCGAGTTACAACAAAGATACTATTTTGTGAGATCATGCAAACATATGACAATTGATGTAAAATATCATGATTAATACAATAAGCATGAGAGTTATCAAACATGTACTATAATGAATTATCACTTCTGATTTTTTTTTTTTTAAATATTTTTATTAAATTAATCTTATATTTTTTTATTATATAAATAAAACATTAAAAAATAATTAAAAAAAAAAAAAAACTAATCATGTAAAATACACACAATCATCAATATATGAATGAATGAGAAAAGAAATTCAGAATTAAGTTGCCTAAAATAATAACTCATTGTTGATTAAAGTGGGGTCCAACACCCATCCCAAATATCCACAGCCCTTCATTCAATGCCCACTATGAATGATTAAAATGGCTATGTCTGCATATTGTCACCACATTAAGACACCAACATCGCACCAAGCAGAGACATGTGACGCACATAGCATGCGCCATCACTGCACCAACCGCACACGTGCACGCACCTATCACGCACATTTGTTGCACCAGACACACGCTCAAGCACACCCACCATGCACCCTTGTTTCACATACACACATCATTGTGCACCCACACACTAGCAATTAATGTTGCACATACGCACCTATCATGCCTATTTGTGCTATTGGCACCCACACATCATGCAATTATTGTGCACTATCGACATCGGCGCAGTGGGCATGTGACATGCATCTGCCATTGCATGTCCCCCGCCCACTTCACGCGCACATGCATGCATCGTGCTGCTATTGTGCACCCCACGCTAGCAACCCCAACAACCTTGTTCTCTGATCTCGGTTGACTTCGAAATACCATATGAGAAAAATCAAATTATCACCCAAAAACATATACAAGTGAAACCCATATAATAAATAAACTAGACTTATTGGGTCAACTTGCACGTAGAGTGCTCTCATCCATAATATAATTAAAATAAAAAATAAAAAAAAAGAGTAACTACAACACTAATCAAACTACATGTTGGGTGCTCTCATCAAGATCAAACTACATGCTGGGTGCTCTCATCAAAATCAAACTATATCACATCTGAGGGTTCGACTCAATATAATCAAACTATGAAGGAGAATCTTAAAGATCACATATAACATCTCAATATAATATCTTATGAGCCCCCCTATAAGTTAGCCATCAACTCAATAATTATTAATTAGATCATAATTCTTATTAAAAAAGTATATAAAAAAATAAAGAGAATAGAGAGAGAGAGAGAGAGAGAAAGAAAGAAATAAATAAAAAAAATAAAGAAATAAAAAAATAAAAAAAAATAAAAAAAATATAAATAAAATATAAAAATAGGATAAATAAGAAAAAAAATAAAAAGAAGAAAACAGGAAAAAAAAAATAAAAACTTAAAAAAAAAATGATCATAATTCATAGATAAATTAAGTATGAAGAAAGCAATGAAATTTGTACCTTATGAAAGGGAGAGCAGGGTCAGGGCAACGTGTTCCAGAAGGTAGCAGCTTAGCTGAATTAGCTAATGAGGAAGCAAGCCCAGTCTGTCCAGCAGGAGTTATTATAGGGTAAAAGAATCTTATCAATCGCGCAGCAGCACTCCAGGCAGTAAGTGGATCTCTAGCACGGACGGCTGACAACAATAGTTCCCTCAGCACAACCATCTGTATTTTGTTCCACTGAGATTTATACAGACAGTCAACAGACCGATGGCACGTTTTCCCAGCATCACCATGGTTTGATCCGGCTTCTTCATTCTGCCAACACTACAACTTTAAGAGAGGGAGAGAGAAAGAGAGAGAGAGAGAGTATCTGAAGAAAGATTTACAATTTTTCATTTTTTTTAAAAAAAAATACAACATTTCAGACTAGAGTTTCATTTTAACATGATGGAACAGTCTCCTGAATTCCACTTTCATCTTTTCTGCAATTGAGTTTTACACCCTCGAGCCCAAGCTCGGGCTAGCCAGGCATGAACCCCAGCAGAAGGTAGCCTCCCAGCCCCAGCCGAAACCCAACCAGGCACGAACCCATGTTGTAGCTCACAAGGCCTAGGCTAATAGGATGCGCTCGACCCCTGGCCATCCAGGACACCGTGCCATGCCTAGGTACGTGGTTGAGCTGGACTAGTATCAAGCCCGCCCATATCGGACCCATTTCAGACACAAGCCACGCCACACCAAGCACCAGGTAATTGCCCAAATAGCAAACACGCATGACACAAGTGTAGATATAAATTTGTTTTCTCTGCTCATGCTTTATTCTACTCTCAAAAGGCTCAATAAATGCTTAGCTACCACTGACCTATTGCTGACACATTCTCAATTTTTTTACTCCACGCATCTCTCCTTCGGTTCCATGCCTTTTTCACTGCAATAAAATTTACCATTTCTCTCTTTCTCACCTTTAATTTCTCTCTCCTCTCCCTTCCCAAACTCCACCAAGGGCTAATACTCTAATCAACCCCCAACATGATATCAAATTCTCATTTTTATGCACGAGTGGTGTAAATATTTTGTCTGGGTGTGGTTTAAGATATCTTAAATGAACCATATATCACAATTTTACATATTTCAAAATTATGAGCATAAAATTGTTTGGTCACTGCAATAGTAATTGGGGTGGGTGTCTAGATGATTCTAGAAGCATATTCTGATATGTCTCCTATCTTGGCACTGCTCAATTTTCATGGGCCTCCAATTTAGACTAGTTCTATTTTAGAATAATATTTATATTCACAGAAAAATAGATATTAATATTAAATTAGATACCGGAAATATCAATGGATCAATTGTTATTTTAAATAAAAAAAAAAAAAAAAAATCATATGATGCACATCAACTCAACATGTCTAGATTTTTTATATAAAATATTTGAATAGCTCACAAATATTTTGATTGATCACCTTATCGTTTACCCCTTAAATAATTGAATGAAAATATTATTTTCTCTGAATATGATATCAATTTTCATACTGGGAAGTTTGCTAAGACTAATGTACTTATCTTCGTAATATTTAAATAAATTTTTTAATTTTTATTTAATTTTTACATTCTAATTATTATGATTAATTAATGCAATCATAAATATTTAATAATATTGTTTATTCGTTTGACTTAACACTAGAATTCATACAAACAGCTAAAAAATAAATAAATTGAATGATAGTTCAATATAATTCAACATATCATAAATTGAATGTGAAATTAAAAAAAAAATTTAAAAAATAACTAATTATTATTAACTGCGTATTTGATATTTATTAAGATTATAATCAAATAAATAATCATTCATATAATTCTCTTATAAGTTGTAGAGCAATTGAAATAGCCACATTATTAGTGAAATCAATATATGAATCAATTTAAATATCTATCGAAGAACAACTCAAAAGATAAATATGATTATTTTATTTGCATTTGAAGATATTTTTTAATTTGAATGATTATTATTTATCATTTCTCATTATCATAATATAAACATATAAATAATCAAAAAAAAATATTTTGACATCTTAATTACTCTAGAAAAACAAAAAAAAAAAAATTAGCAACACGCTTGTTTAACACAAATGAGATAACTGTCTGTCCAAATTTCGAAAATCAGGCTTTTGGTGATTATTTAAAGTGGTACAATATCTTTTATAAAGTATAGCTCGCTTCTCTTCTAGAAAGTGATCAAAAAACAAACAATAGAGTGAATGGTTGCATAATCATCTAGCTTCCCCGTAGGCTAATGTCTAGTCGGAGAAGGCTAGACATGTCTCAGTCTTTCTTGTTATAGACTATAAATCAAAAGTGTTCAAGTCTTCTAGTTGCCAGCAAACTCAATATCAATATTTACTGGTGAATACTCGTGGATTACCACATTATCTTAGATTGAATAAGATATCTCCCTTCTCAAAACACCTTACTCATCCCAAGCTCAATATTATTTGAGATTATTGGTTGAAATAATTACTTCACGAGTGTAATATCATACAGAGTATCAATATGCTCAGATATAACTGATGGTGATTATCTCTATCAACTAGTAATCCAATTAGGGCTATAAAGTAATGTAAGAATGGTAAATGATTCATGTAGACATCGGCCCACAAGCTAACTACTCTATGTCGGATAGGCACAAACCAATTTTTTTTGGCCCACATTGGCCACCATGTCATGCTAATAGACGTCTACGAGAGGGCAAACCATCACAACCCATTGGCCTACAAAGTAGTGTCAAGTTAGGTTCAAGCTTCAGTATGGCCTTGGATAGTCACCCATGTCATGTCATGCATGAACCAACTTTCCCATGCAATGGCACAAGGCGTGCCCAGGTTGTCCAACCCTTTTGCTAACTCAAGATTCAGGTGGAACATCTAAATTCACATCCTTCCTAAGCTCTTAATAAAATAGATCAAGATAAAAAAAATATAATACTACCTCCGTCCAAAATGATAGTCTGATTCACATACTTCTTTAAAAATAAAGAGCCAAATAACTAGAAAAACCTCATAACTATGTTTTTTGCAAAAATCTTTTCGAGAGATTTCGATTGGTGTATAATTTGATCATGTTATGTTACGTACAAGACTAGCTAACTGAATCTCAAAACCAGTTAAATTAAATGTAAATAATAAATTTCAATGATAAATAACTGAATCTTGACTTTTTCAATGTCATCTAGTCTCTTCAGCATCAGCAGGCAACTAAGGACATCGATGAACTCATTGCTGTAGTGAAAAATTCTTTCTGACAGTACCCTTTGAAGAAGCTCAATGATGTCTTATTGATATTTCATAAGTGCATAAAAAGTATCAATGATAAATAACTAGATCAATGAGTTTTTCTGTAACTATTAATTTGTAACCAAGAAGCCATCAATACAGCAAAACTAACTTTACAAAAGAATTAAATTTTACTTAATTATATTGGACCATCATTTCGAAATAAATTCTGACATGATATCGAACTATCATTTTAGAACTGAGATAATATTACTTTCTAATGATAAACATGTGTACCTGATTTGGGTATTAAGTATACAAGAAAAGCATATCTTAAAATCATAAATATATAAATATGTCTCATCCGCGATAGTGATCGATGACAAAATAATTAAATCTAAAAATTATGAGTCTAGCTAAATAGTCTCTCTCCAGCAGTGATAATTAATCCAAATGCAATATCTAGACTTACAACCTTACTGGACTCTTTAAAAAATAAGTCATAATAAGACATATATTTTTATTTTCGATAATATCATTTTTTTAGGGTGTGCCCGTGTAGGATTTAGAAATTCTGATACATAATCTCATAGTTCATATATTATGTACTAAATTAAGCTGACATATATTCTAATATATTATTATTTCTTAATTTTTTAATATTATGATTAAATTGAGTTTTTATTGTTTTATTAAAAGTTGTAAAAATAAAAAAGAAATCAGGATCTATCATAAAAGAGATTTATATCTTTAAAAATAATTAGATACTCAAATACTCCTTTGATTGTATAGCATCTTTACTAGATCTTCATACATTTAAATATATCAAATTGAATAAATTTCTACTCAAATCAAATTGAAATATAGGATATGAAATTCTAATAAGCTTTCCATACTTACATGTCTCACTCTCTAAAATCAAAATATCCATAAAATTATGAAAAAATATTATCAACTTGGCTAGTGATGAATGACAAATATGAGAATGCACAAGTAACAAATCAAAAACACTCATATATGTAGATAAATCTTGGCATTAAAGAGAGATAATATAATCCAACTTATTCAATTCAAAATAATGTCTTCCTTCGAGCTTCCAATCAAAAATATTAATAAAAAAAATGATAGTTAAATTGTCTGAAAAAATAACTCACATAAAATAAATTAACAAGATAATAAAAAATAACAAAAATTTAAAGTTAATATACTAGCATATCCCATGAATTTTGAGTATTTGTCATTACAAATAATAATATTCTTTGATCACGAAAAAATCATAAAGAATATTGTATGATTACAAGTAAAATAAATATTTTTTTATGTATTAAAAGTCTAAGAATCTGTAGTGAGATTACAAGTAAAATAACCAATGATAATTAAAAGAATAAAAAAATCTATTTAGGCATTAACGATACATTTTATATACTCTTGTTTAATCAGTGTCACAGTGAATGAACTAATGGCAGGCCCCTAAATAACTCTATTAGTCAACATGTCTCTCTCACTGCTGCGCAACACTATTGAACTCTTCTCCAAAAATCATATCCATTAACTTTTCTGGTGTGTCCTATTATTATGGAATAAGCACACTAGATTATGACTCTCTTCCATCTATTACTATTATGATAATTCATATTGTGTCATAAAATTATTACTTCCTCTAAAACAAAAATAATTACACCCAATTCATTTTTTTATAAAATAAAAAAAAATAACACTATGTAAATAATAATGTACAATTCACACACTTAGTTAATAGACTAGTATGATTGGGAGAGCCCACAGATTAGGTGCTCCCATCAAAACTATAAAAAATAAAAATTGAATAAATAAAAATCACAATACACTAGTATAAAAATAAAATAATTTGAATGTGAAACTCAATCAAAACAAACATTATCTAACAAACTATAAGCTGATCATGATATAAATGTGTACAATGATGCAAACATAATATGTGTTCGCTAGTGATGTCGGTCAATACCAATCAATAGTAGTTACTATTATGCATCCACAATAATACTAGTTTATTTTATTTATAGTACACATATTCCTTTAACATAAAGATTATACTTTATATGATGGTAAGTGTCTACGTATAATGGCTATAAGTCTCATATTCAAGACTCATCAAAAACATCTAATTTTAGAAATTATTATCAAAATATTAATTTTTCCCAGATCACACATCCAACAAGAGCATCGTGCCCCAAGTACGATTTGTTTATATATTCCCTAAACATATTGTAGAAAAAATCACAATCTACAACACTAAGTTGAGAACGAACAAATAGTATAAAAATCTATTGAAGCACCCATATACTACATGTATTGCATACATGTATCCTATAAATATTTATGCGATTATGCAAATACTAATACAATAAATCATATTAAAATTCTAAAATTAAAAATATTTTGACGATAATAATATTAGCATTATTGATCACATTAAAAGTCCTCATGTTACATTTGATGAGTTCCAGACACCTCAAATCTAACCTCTCTAATTTTCAAAAATAAGACTCTAGAAATATTAAGGTCTCCTAGGCCTCGCACTAAGTAGCCGCTTAGTGCACTAGGTATGACCTCCAAATATTCCTTAAATATAACAAAAAGCAAGTTGAGAACACAAACGGACACATATTGTCTTGTGCAAACATATAATTTTGAAGATTCTTTTGCATTGTTAAATCTAACAACTTAGTTTATTGGTTGAATTCATATTTTATCCATGCAAAATTTAGGTCTGAAAAGTAAGTCATGACTTCTCTTCTGACAAGTATCATGTGCTTACAATGGCATGTGCCTCATTGTCAAATGATGCTTTACTCTGAATCCTATAAGTTTCAGTTGTCAGCAACAAAACTTGCATGGCACTGATTGCAGCCAATCTATTGCCTTGCTGCATATATAGCTGCGCCACTTGCCTAGAAAAAAAAGCAGCTTTTCTTTGATAACCGATAGTTCCGAACAAACGAGCTACTTCGACATATAAAATCAGACGATCAGTAGCATCAATCAAAGATTTTGCACCATCAACAGCATTGTTTAACAAATCCACAACATCTCTTCTCATGGCATTTCTGCAAAAAGAAGAACCAACTTCATAAAACATGTCAAAATCACAAGGGTAAATTGGACAAGAACAAGAATTTTCATCATACAAAGATGAACATACATGATACATAACAATTTAAACTTCAATTTTATGCCTCAAACAAAGTGGATCAAAAATGTTCTTCAAAAATAATTATGATATCGCATACCTTATATTTGATTTCAATCCGCGTTTTAACAAATATATGAATTCTATGTTTATCCAAGATTTTGGCTAATTTTTTTTTTATAGAAAATTTTCAAATTTAAATAGTATCAAATACCATCAAATTATATCTTATCATCGAATTGAGTATTAATGGCACAATTGGGTATCATTGAAAATTTAGAAAACATCATCAAATAATATTAAAATATTATCGAATTATCATCGTCAAGAGATGATATTTGTTTGTTTTATATAAAATTATCTCTTATTTATGAATAAAAATAAATAAATAATTTGTAGGTGAAAATAACAGTCTAAGCTTAATTTTTGTTTGGTATGATTTTTTCGCCTCACCATTAAGCAAGGCAATATTTATCTAACAATAAAATCCACAAAAATAAATTTATTACAAAAAAAAAACACAAAATTTTCAAGTTATTAGATGGTTATTTATATACATCTGATAATATTTGAAAGGTTAACATCAATCATATTATATAAAGATTAACAGCATGTGATGTTCACACGTAGAATACGTGATATTCAATATGAATTCAATAATATAAAATAAAATGTTTTCAATAATTACTAAAATATATTAATATAATTTAATGATTATTCAATAATTTCCATATAATTTGATAATAAGATAAAATTATGTGGTTGTTCTATATGCTTAGCAACATTATAGATATTTGATAAATATCTATAAATATTCAATAATTTTTAAAAATGTTAGATAACTATAAGTATTCAATGATATATAATATATGCTTGACGATATAAATCTTAATTTTTTTTTATATAATTATTAAATTCGTCGAAAAGATTTAATGGTAATTTTAAGATATTAGAAGTATGTTGGTACTAATTAATGAATAAACATCATTTTTTTATAATTCAATGATATTTAATGTAATGATAATTTTATGATATCTGACAAATTTTAACACTAATTGATGAATGAATATCATTTCATTATTGTTCCTTGATATGTAATGAGAAATAATAAAATTTTATAATATTCAATTTTAATTATTTATCTGCAATTATATTAACACTAATATATCAAATCTCATAATAATTCAAAAATAAAATTATATTTGAGCGAGAATAATACTGATATAACTAATTACATAAGAAGTCTTTGTATTAAAAACCTCTATAACATATCATGTCTTGGTGCAATGGTAATAGCCTTCGTCCAAAGGCCGTCACTCTGATTTTCAAGAGTAACACTCTTGAGATATTAAATTGTACGAGCCCAATAAGAAAATGTGAACCATACGCACTAGGTATGACCTCCTCTATTCTATTTTAATTATTTGATATAGTTTAATAATATTAGAACTAACTTTCAATTTTAATCAAACTTAATTTTTTCTTTATACTTTTACACGTCTAAGTTAAACTTTCAATTGAAGATTACATTTTGGAACATATGTGTGTAATAGATGAAAGAATAAAATCAAATATGAGAAATTTGACCTATGAATTATTAATTTTTCTTCAAATTAATTTTATTACTTCCTCCTCAAAAATAAATTGATGTTCAAAAAAATTACTTATTAATGAAAAAAGATTATTCAACAGTAAGAATCTTAAAATTTGAGAGTTTTCATGATCAACTTCAACTAGATGGTGTTTAAGTTTATGCCATGCTACGAAAAAGAATACTGCAAGAATTGCTTGTCCCAACTAGAGTCATTATTTCAAATATATTTATCAAATTGCTAAACTAAAATTTTGGTGGCAAACCAATTAAAACCAGCTTGGCACTATGTTTGTAACTGGAGCATCATGGAACAATGCTTTGAAGTAAGGGCTGCATGCTCTTTACTACCCTAGTTACCATGCTAGCCTGAGTCATTTTTGCCCTTTGCAGCCAGGCCAAGAAGCTGGACTATAGAAATTCATGACCTAGCCATGGCCGACAACCATGTAAAGTGGATTGGCTCATCATTCAAGCACAATCAAATGAGCCAAAGCTATGAAATCTACTAAAGAATCACAAATAACAAAATTTATTAGAAGATCATATAGTTTTACGAATGAAAATCAAATAGATTGCATCTGATGAATCTCTAAGCTAAGACATACTACAAATATATTAAGACAAATATTTTATATTTATTAGAAAATTAATAAGATTTTAAAAAATTATAGTATAGTATTTAATTTTAATATATAATAAAGATTTATATCAAAAAAATATATTTTTTTGAAGTAATTATTTTAAAAAAATTAAAAAAATGGATAGCGATATGTATTAATCACAAGATGTGATGTTAAAAAGTATTGATCACATACAATTATAAATAAAAATATAATTTTATATTCATATATTGAACCATAAGAATTGATAATAATAAAGTATAATAGTAATGAACATGATTTATAAGCTAAGACCATATTCAAAAAATTGATACCTATAAAATAATATAAATCAAAATATAATAGTAATGAATAGAATATAATAATAAAGTAATGATCACGTACAATTATAATAAAGAATTGATAACTGTATGTCATTTTTTTAGAAAAATAATTTCCCAAGATGTGATGCTGCATCGCACAAAATTCTAGCCACAAAGAAATTAGTTATACTTGTCAATCAAATGCAAAATTTTCAAAACTATTTTCACGAATTAATTTTTTTTATACATCTCATGTCTCATCTATATCCATATATTTACATCTTATGATAGAGTCACTATTGAACTATCCCAACAAAAAATGATTTCTAAAACAAGCATGAAATATGAGGATTTCCCAGATAATTAACCATTATAGCATAATTATTGCTCAAACACATATTAGTGTTAGTGTAATCATCTGAGAAATTATCTGGGAAATCCTCATATTTCTTGCTTGTATTAGAAATCATTTTTTGTTGGGATGGATAATGGCAATTAACTTCGTTCAATGTTTGTAGGTATCGAGTTCGAGACTCATCATACATAATCTCTTTGATTTTTAGAGATAAAATTATCGCGATATTAATATTTACCAAACCTCACACTAAGTATAATCTTATGCACTAGGTACAACCTCCTTTATTCTTCATGCCCAAACCTATTTTAGTAAATATTAAATAAAAGTCTTAACCAATGCACAAGACTCATGCTTTAACACGTGATCTAAGAAAATTTAATATCATGACAATCTTATTACTGTATATGTAATTTATTTTTATTCAATAATCTATTTGCATAATAAAATATTTTTTCTGTTTTAATATTTTCATGTAAGTACAGGAAAGGAAATATTAAAAGTCAGAGGATGCAACAGTAGCACAATAACGGATGTCTCGCTGCGGTTAAATGAACCGAATGTTTTTTTTAATATAAAACAATTTATAATTTTATTTTTTGGTCGTCTGTTTTTGGCCCATGAAACTATTCATCGTCCCTTTTTTCTCTCTGCGCGAATTTTCACGACTACTGTGTGCTGCATATTGTAAGACGTTTTCATTTTGGTTTTAACCTGTAAAGCATAAGCATTTTCTGGTGGATGTAGCTAGTCGTAAAGAGCGATTAGCAAACCACATTATTTTCGGTGTTGATTTTCTCGTTTTTGATTCTGTCGTGGATGCATGCTGAATTGGGATTATATTGCTTGTTTTTCTGTGTTTTCTGTTATTTCTGTTTTTAATCTCACTACCGTGGAAGCGCAATTACCCAACACTTATCCTCAAAAATCAGAGAGATCGAGTCTGCTGACTCCTGAATCTGATACCTAATGCCCTTGAACAATGACACTTGTCATTACACCAACACATAACCTCAAATATACCCATGTAACACAATAACATTTAAGGTGATCAATCATCTTAGTACAACTCTGCCCAAACCTATGCAATATCAATAATGAGCTAATTAAGTCTAGCTCAACTTCAACCCAATTATTTTTAGTCTATAACCTGCTCTCATATTCTTCAAACAAAAAATACTAAACAATATGGGAAAAAAATATTATGTAAGATGTAACCATTATATTTAAAAAAAAAATCAAAAATAATTTCAATGTTCATACATGGCAAAAGTCAACTATAATAAAAAAGAAAACACAACATGCAATACAATTAAAGAAAAATAAAGATAATATATTAACTTCAAAAGTTAAATGTTATCATAAACATCATTTGAACCATTATAGCAATAAAATTTTTCATTGCTAATCGCATGATACAGGTGATTTGTCTTATCTTTCCAATTTCTAAGGCAACATAATGTCTTCTCCATCTTTTCCATCATTGAAAGTTTTCGCTGAATCAAATATTATACATTTTTTATTTATTTCATTACGAATGAAAATATGCTATAGCGACATGTGGTATAGAGGATATTGCTTTTCATATTGTCCATTATAGTCAAAATCCTAAGGATTACAAATCCTAAGGTTTCTAGAAAAAGAACACATGGACTGTCATAGCAGTCTACGTGGCAATGTGTGCAACAATGCATGCACGTGCACATGCCCCAATGAAAAAGAATGTGCATGAAAACTGTGCTCCTACCTACATTGTCGCACACCCACTGTGTATATGCTTACGGTGGACAAAAAGGTGCACCATGGGCCAAGTTTGACTTTGATTGGGAATTTATGGGGCACATGAAGTGCACGGTGGAGCTAGAGTTACCATGTTGACGTGATATAAGTTTGTTATAGCAGGGTGAAACATGAGGATGTTGGGCAGCTAGGGCCCACTAAGAAAAATTATTCTCTTTGGTACAACATAGTGCAACATGGAGTGTTGTGCTTATTGACTTGGTTTATGATTTATTATACACAAAAAAAATTAAAATTTAAGTTATTACTCAATGAAATCTTAAAAACCAAAATTATTAACAGTGAGTAATGATAGCTAGGATGTAATTCTTTAATAAGAAGATACATGATCACATGATAAATAAATCACATATTAATAACACAGAAAAAGTATCTATAAATAGTCTACTCATTATACTCATCTCAGATGACACTACAAGTGTCAACCGGGCCGGGCCGGCACGAAAAATTCCGTGCCCGGCCTGAGCCGTGCCGTGCTTGACCCGGCATGGTTCGGCACCCCGGCACGGGTCAGTCCAGTGCTGGGTGTCCCGTGAGCCCGACCCCAGGATGCCCCTCCCACAAAAAAGACCGCGGGTCGGGTCTGATTCGACCCGACCCGCGGTCTTCCCTTATCCCGAACCGCTCGGACAGGCAAGCCCGAGCGGACCAGGCAAGGCACGGCACGGACCGCCGTGCCTAAGGGCCGTGCCGGGCTCGGCTATTTTTAAACCGTGCCCGGCCCGGCATGGTAGCATGAATGTGCCCTAAAAAAATGGGCCGGGTCGTGCCGGGCCAACCCGTTTGACACCTCTAGATGACATGCATATAACATAGTTTCACAATTTCTTAAATTGAGAATAGATAAGATTAGAAGATCTGAGCAAATTATTACATAATTTACAAAGTTCACTCAAATAATTACCCAACTATAAAAGATTTTTCTTGTTAAAGTTAATATTTTGAAGACATCAATATGGATGAAAAGGCTTCTTGGCATGATATTTTTATATCATCACAAAATGAGTTTTTGGTATTTCACAACCAATTATTAGACAATAGAAAGTTTCCCACCATATAAGAGTAGAGGTGTCAAATGGGCTAGGTCATGCCAGGCATGGCACGTCTTGAGAACTGTCAGCCCAGTTCGTACTATTCAGGCAGGGTCAGGCCTAAACTTGCCAGGTCGGATTATACTAGGTTTTTCCAGCCATATTTTAAAAAAATCCAGCTTGGTCCCCGAACCGTTTACCATGCCTTTGGGTCAAGCACACAAGTCTTGCCTAGCCTAGCACGGCACAAACCGTGCCAAGGGGCGGGCCAGACTAGCCCATTCGACACCTCTATACTAAAGATATATCACTGAGTAATTCACATTGCATGAGTCACATTGAGAGACACTTGAGAGCCAACTCATTATGTATGTACCGGAAGCCAAGGGGATACTAGTTATAGCACAGGCAAAGACAGAGAGAAAAATATTAATTCGATACACACATCAAAGAAAATAAATTACACCAGAGATAATTTTAAAAATTATTTACGGAGAGTAAACTAACATTACTAGAGACAATTCTAGGGAACAAAATAACCATCGAATCCAACTAGGAGTCCATATAGAATTCTCTTAGTGTAACCCATGCTGAACGTAGATATTTAGGACTTCTCCCCAAAAGAACAACATCAAATATTCCTCAAGCTTTAAGTAGTAGAGCTACTATTACCCTTTCATCAATTTTCGACTCATGGATTGTCAAATCAAAAATCAATACCTATGCTACCAATTATTATTCTCATTTAATCATTTTTTTTCTGTTGTTCATTGAATGTGGTAATATTAAATGAAAAACAATCAAAAGTTATTGAGTATGCTAGTATTCATCTTGATTCTTAATTTCTTTATCATTTTTTTATCCTCAAATATTATATTAATCTCATTTTAATAAATTATCTTTTTAAATAACTCAATTCAAATTTATTTTTTATTCCATTAATTTTGTTTATAGGATAAAAAAACTCTAAAATTAATTTATTTTGGTATTGAGCAAGGTAATCTATATGTTTTTTCTTCTATAAGATGATACCTCGCTAAATATTTGAGTATAATTGACTCATTTCATGCATATAATTAACTTCTATATTTATCAATGACAAAGTTAAAAATAATATATTTTAATCTTAGGGATCTAAGTAAAAATTATGTATTTTATTTATTTATTAATAATTATTCAATATTTGCACAATTATTTCTTTTGCTCAAGATGACAAATTTTTTCAATTTTTTATTCATTTCATAAAAAAACAAAAAAAATAAAAATAATAATGTATTAGAGAATATATTTGACTATTTCAACACTTGTTGAGCATATCATAAAATCACACACCAAGCTTCAATTGTCGGCACATCTCCACAAAATAAAAATGTAAAATAGAAAAATAAATATTTAATTGAGACGACTCACATTCATCTTTAGTAAAATCATGCACCCTTGGGGATATATGGTATCAACTGCAAATTACCTTATCAACTAAATATTTTCTTCAAAATTTTCTCATAGCGTTCCCTCTCAATATCTTACATCCTACAAAGAAATTGTTTAGTTAGCATTTTAGAATTTTTGAGAGTACTTAATATATTCAAGATCTTTCACCAAAATGAAATAAGATAACACTTTGGATCTCAAAATGTGTCGTTCTTAATTACTCTAGTATCCAAAAGAGTATAAGTATTTTTCACTAGAATGTCATAGAATTTTTGTAAATATTGACATACTTTTTTTTGAACATTATACATATTTTAACAAAGCTATAAAAAGTTAAAGCCCAAATGATATAAGTGGAACCATTTCTAATACTTGTAATCCTCATGGACATTTAGATATGAGTGAGAGTCAATTATCAATCATATCTCAACTTATTTGTTCATATTATCATGACACTTATAGAATCATCATGAGTATCAACAAATACAAATTAGATTAACTATGCAAAAAGTGTTATTTCTCAAAAAAAAAAAAAATCTATCTCATATCTAAATGACACAAGATAATAAATCTACTCCAGTTCTAGTCAATTAAAGATTAGTAGACTTGACCTTTTCTCTTAGTATATACCTAGGATGTAAGATATATGCTAAGAGAAAAGAACACACATAATCTGTTCAAAATAAAGTCTAGACCATCAAGGAGCCAAATAATCCTTTAGTCAACTCATCTAATCTTGATTTTTTAAATACTCTATGAATAAAAAACTAATAAATGAATATGTTCAATATCAAATTTTATAGATCTTATTATACTCATGTCTTCTTTATTCATTTATTTCATTTACTATTTTTCTTGATGTTATCAGAATACTCAAATCTTCTTCTATTATATTATCTCAATCTAGATGGCATCAAACCATATTGAAAGATATACGCAATTTATTTCATTTAGTACAACTAGTAAGTTTACTCAGATATTTGACATATATTACAATAATATTTTCTCTTATAACCAAAAATATGCCAAATACACATGAATAATATCTTTTATCATAATAATCTTGAAGATATGCATATAGAATAACCAAATAAGTTTCAAACAACATAGTCAAATACAACTTGTTGATTGTGACATATTATATAGCTCGAAAAAAATCACCAAAACAATGTGTGTAGCTTTCACTGGTAGTTATGTCATTTAGTTTGTACTGGTATATTACATATTCTTTTTTATTTTTCTAGATAAAGAAGAATGTGTGGTGCTGAAGTTTTCACCTTTCCATGGATGTGTGGTGATGAACCTATTAGCCAACCTTCTCTCACACTATCTCACAGCATTGTACGTAAGATTATTTTTTAAGAAGGATGCCTTCTCAATTTGTATTCAAAACAATCAAGTATTTTTACATTTCTCTACATAGAAGGATATTTTATTACAAGGAATACGCAAAGGCTCTTTCCCTATCTCCATTGGAGACTAGTCTTTTTATTAATTTTGGTGTTTCTTCCCAACAGGTATGTTTTCCTTCTCTCTATAACTTTTAAATTCAAACATTTGAAATATAGCTCCATTTTTTAAAATTCAATCCCATCAATTTGGAACAAGTGCAAGACAACCATATCTCATTCTCACCTAGCATGCATCTGAAACTCGAAAGGATATAATTTTTAAATATGTAGATAGTATTATAATTTAAAAGATGAATTATAAATTATTAAATTTATAAATTCTAGACAAAAGACCTCATTTTTATTCATTATAAATTTTGGTGTATCTTCCCGAAAGGTATGTATTCCCTCCCTCTCAAACTTTTAAATTCAAATATTTGAAATCTGGCTCCATCTTTTAAATTCAATAGCATCAATTTAGAATTGGTGTAAGACAACCATATCTCATTCTTATATGGTATGCATTTAAGAGGATAATAATTATATATATGTAGATAACATTCTAATTATAAAAGATAATGAATACTAAAAAATTTAACTCAAAAGGTATTATCAATTACAATTCTAGATAAAAAATTGTGTTTTTATTCATTATAAACGTTGATATCTCTTCCCAATAGATATGTCCTCCCTCCCTCTCAAACTTTTAAATTCAAGCATTTAAATTCTAGCTCCGACTTTTAAATTTTATCTCTTCAATTTGGAACATGTGCAAAACCACCCTGATTTCTCATTCTCTTCTAGTATACAAACGAGAGGATAACAATTAATATATATATATAAATGATATTCTAATAAAATAAGATAATAAGTCATAAATTACTAACTCACTGAATATCTTAAACTACAATCTAGACAAAAGACCTTGTTTCTCTTCATTATATACTTTAGTGTCTCTTCCCAACAGGTATGTCTTCCTTCCCTCTCAAACTTTTAAATTCAAGAATTTGAAATCTGTTCTATCTTTTAAATTCAAGCATTAGAAAACGGCTACATCTTTTAAATTCAGTCCCATCAATTTGGAAGACATGCAAGACCACCATATCTTATTCTCATCTGGTATACATCCGAGAGGATATCAATTATCATAAATATAGATGACATTATAATTAAAGAAGATAATGAATTATAAATTATTCAATTCATAGAGTACTTTAATTATAATTCTAGACAAATCTTGTTTATCTTCATTATAAACTTAAGTGTCCCTTCCCAACAGGAATGTTTCTCAAAATTTTAAATTTAAGCATTTGAAATCTAGCTCTATCTTTAAAATTCAAGCATTTGAAATTTGGATCCATCTTTAAAATTCAATCCCATCAATTTAAAACACATGCAAGAGCACTATATCTCATTTTCATCTAGTATGCATTCGAGAGGATAACAATTATTATATATGTAGATGACATTTTAATTATAAAAGATAATACATTATGAATTACTCAATTCAAGAAGTATCTTTAATTACAATTCTAGACAAAAGACCTTGTTAATCTTTATTATAAACTTTGGTGTCTCTTGCCAATAGGTATGACTTCTCTCCTTCTAAAACTTCTAAATTCAAGCATTTGAAATCAAGCTCCATCTTTTAAATTCAATCCCATCAATTTGGAACAGGTGCAAGACCACCATATCTCATTCTCATCTAGTATGAATTTAAGAGGATAACAATTATTATATAGGTAAATAATATTCTAATTAAAGAAGAAAATGAGTTATAAATTGCTCAACTTAATGAGTATCGTCAATTATAGTTCTAGATAAAAGACTTTGTTGCTCTTTGTTATAAACTTTGGTATCTTTTCTCAACAGATGTTTTTCCTCCCTTACAAACTTTAAAATTCAAGCATTTAATATATGGCTCAACTTTAAATTAAATCCCATCAATTTATAATAGTTGCAAGCACATCATATCTCATTCTCATATGTTATGCATCTGAGAGGATAACACTTATTATATAAGTAGATGATATTTTGATTAAAGAAGAAAATAAATTATAAATTACTCACTCAAGAAATATCTTCATTTATAATTCTAGATAAAAAATCTTGTGAGACTCAAATAATTTTTTTTAAATCAAGATAACCAACTCTAACAGAAACATTGCGGTATCACATAAGAGATTAACAATAAATATACTGACAATGGTTAGTTTGATAGAGTGTGCTTTAATAGATATATTAATTGACTCATATATTAATTTATTGTCTGATATCTCTTCTATAATTAATTATACTATTTCAAGAGTAATTATAACTATTAACTATAAAAATCATCAGACCAAATATAATTTATACAGTTAATATAATTAATTATTTTATAAATTTCTTATTACATATTGAAATATATAAAGAAATCTCTGAAATATAATACCTCATTCAGTAATCATGAACATATAATTAGTCAAGTATTCAAATTCGAGTTAACACTAGATTATAATGATATATGGTCTACTACAGATTTCTATAGTATTTTTGAAAGAAAAATATTTCCTAAAATGATAAAAGAAAAATGATGATACCAAGATCCAGTACAAAGATAAAATTTAGGATAATGGCAATAGTTACCTATAAGATATTTTGAACAAGTCATATACTTAAAGAGATCAAATATTTATGTTTTCCCCTTACTACCTCTCTATTATGATAGTCAAACAATAATGCATACCCCCTAATTTGAAATTACATGAACAAATGAAATACATAAATATTGATTGTTTCTTTCTTAGCAAAAAGATTCAAAATTGAATTATTACTATAACTTATATTCAGATATCAAACTTGCCAGTGAACATCTTCACAAATACCAGAAAAATATTTTAGCTCACATTTAATTTCTTCAAACTTGAAGTTGTGAATCTCTATGCACTAGTATGAAAGAGAGCGTTGCATCTCACCTTTATTTTATTATTATGAATGAAATGACCAACCAATGTGTATTGTTCTAATTCATTTTGCTCATTATATAATAATATTTTATTTAACCTTGATGTGTGAGTTTTTTTGATATTAGTAGAATTACTTTCTTAGCATCATTATTTATATTTCTAGAATAGAAAACAAACAAAATACAATTTCACCAAGAAAAAAACTCAAAATTTTCATTTACAAACTCAAGATCAAAAGAACTAACAAAAAAAGATTTATGTTCAATTTGCTATTGAAAACTATAATCATACTAGAATTCATAGTAGAACCACAAGTTTAAATTTATTGTTGATTATTATTAGTAATTTTCAAATTTATTTGTGCATATCAAGAATAAATAATCAAGTTTTCTCCTCGCATCAACATATTGATTTCCATTAAATTGTCAAAATGAAATGGACTAATAATAATCAATAATAAATGTGTTATGATAACAAAGAAATGATCAATAAGATATATTACATCGAGTTATAACATATGATCAATAACTCTATTGTCACAAATAAATGACATAACAAAAATGCACTTATGTCTAATGTATAAGTTATGCAAGCATTATTAGAAAGAAAAGTGCTCATAATTTAAAAATAGGATGTATTACAATTATGTTAACACCTTACATGCATACACACACACATACACACATACATAACAGTGTGTCAATGCTTAACTATTTTAATCAAAAAGAAAAAAAAAAGAATTATAAAATCATGAATTTATTTAATCTATGTAGCACTAGTGAAGAAATTTTAATAACCGAATGATAATTATTGTGAAAAAAATTTGACAAAATAACAAAAAAAAAAAATACAAGATCTAAAAAAAAGCTCTCTTAATTTTGCAAATATTTCACATCATGGGCTTATTGCAATCCATTACACACACACACACAAATGTGTGACTCATGGACCTTCATGTGCTATAATGGTCCAAAAAAACATGCTATTTAAAAAATAAATTAAAGGTTGAATAAAATTATCATAATGTTTCAATAAGTGAAAATGATTCAAAGATTAAAATTGCAAATGTATTCTAGAATATCTATTTACCTGCAAAGAAATCTTGCCAATTTCAAAGTAGCTTCCAATTCAAAGCTTAGAGGTGAAACTCTGTAAATAGAAAACAAGAAAATGAGATAACATATAACTCAAAAATAAACCAAAGAAAACACAAAAAAAAAAAAAACAAAAAAAAAAAACAAAAAAACACCAAAAATAGTACAAGTATCAAGCAAACAATATAATGTGCAGAAAAATTCGATGAAAAATTGAAAAAAAAATATATATAGAACTTCCATATTATTATAGAACAATTAGTATAATGCCATGCAAGAAAATTTGAATGTAAAAACCTATCACCATTTTATATGTGTGATTTGCAATGATTTGAAAGATACCACGAGGGATATACATTAACCTTGATATTTCAAAATTACAAATGCAATGTAAAATTATATAACAAAATATAATATTGAAACACTCACTACTATGAAAGCTCTTCTTCCTAAAAAACATAATACAAGAAATAAATATAACTACCATCATATTAATGTAATGATTCCACCATGGATATATACTACTATTTTCTTCAGATTCAACCTTCACTAAGCACTCCATTTGCATTTCACTACCTGCTTACTTAAAAATTTTAGAATAAGATCTCAAGTTTTTTTAATTTGTGATTATACTCTATTCATCTAACGTTGACTGTCATCATCATGGATGAGTAAATATCTCAAATATAGTATCAAAGATTCTACAACTATTAAAAAAATAAATAACATAATACTAAAATAAGAATAAGATAGTACTCATAACTAGGAAAACTCACACCTTGTATCTAAAAAAATATTTAAATTAACCAATTTTTTCGGACAAAAATTTTGTGTAAAATTCATGATTTAATTTTAGTTAGTCTGCATGCAAACGATTAAGTAATATTGTTATATAGATAGAATATCATCGACAAATACATAGACATATTCAATTCTCAAATACTTTTTCATGTATCAAATATGCTGGATACAATGATTAAAATATCAATTTTGACGAGTATATCAATACTTAGATTTTATGAATATAACAAATATATCAGAGATATATAGATGTATATTTTTACATAAATATCAATTAAGAATAAAAATATCAAATTTGTTGGATATACTGCTACTTAAAATTTACATAGATTTCAATGATAGATTGTTGGATATAGCAGAAATTTGTATCATTAGATATATACATACCATCTACTCAGCAATCTTAGCTAGTGGTGGCTCATCAAATAGGTATTTCACATATTTTTGACTGAGTAATTATATTCTTATAGATGTAACAAAAATGAGGTATATATTTTTCCTCAATTTTTATTGAATTGTATTCATTGGTCTCACATTAATGTCTATCATCCTTTTCCTATAATAAAGACACACATAAATTAAAGAAAATTCTCAAAAAAAAATAAAATAAAATAAATAAAACAAAACATCATAAAACACCATGACTCCATGTCAAACTTCCAAAACAAGACTTCGAACTATTTTAACCCCAAAAAATACATTGCATCGGAGTTATACTGATGTTTTCATGCCAACTGCCATCTAGACATTTAAAAGCTATAAAAAAAATAAAAAACATAATACTAAAATGAAAATAAGAGAGTACACATGACAGTGAGTATCAGATGAAATATGTTATTTGTTTTCTCCAAAAAAATAATGAGAATATCCAAATTACTATTCTAAATTAGATCAACTGACATGTCAATAGACTAATCTAGGTAATAATGTGAACATATTTGTCTAATATATATCTTTAAGTTGAGATCAATAAATCTCACAATTATTATATCACATGCCTAGGAAAACTCATATCTTGTGTCTAATGAAACATTTAAAGTAACCTCTTCTTTCTTAGAGAAAACTCTTGTGTAAAATTGGAGGTGTCAAATAGGATGGCCCGGCACAGCCCGGCATAGTCCAGCCCAATTTTAGGTTGCCTAACCAGGCTACCGTGCTGAGCCAAGCACAGACCCGCGGCCCTCGAAACCATTGGGTTCAACCCAGTTCAAGTCGGACAAAACCTTAATTTTTAAAAAAAATTAGGGTTTCGACGACGTGCCGCTGTGTCGTCACGCATCTTTGCCCTATCGGGGCTCGACAAGCCTCGCCTGTCAAGTGTCAGCTCATATTGACCATGTTGGGTGCGTGGTCACGCTTGTAGTGCACACGTGCTTGGCACAGCACTGTAGCGTGTCGTGCCAGTGCCGGGCTGAGCCAGCCCGGCCCGTTTAACACCTTTATGTAAAATTCATAATTTAATTTTAGTCAATTTACATACAAACAATTTAGTAATATTGTTATACAAATAAAATTTCATCAATGAATACATAGACATGGCCAATTCTCAAATATTTTTTCACGTATCAAATATGTTTGATATAAAGATTAAAATATCAATTTTGATAAATATATAAATATATAAATTTTATAGATATATTAGATATTTCGAACATATGTTTTTACATAAATATCAAATTTTTTGGATATACAGCAACTTAAAATTTACGTATATTTCAAAGGTATATCGGTGAATATATCAAAAATTTTCATCACTAGATTTAGTCATACCATCTACTCAATGATCTTAGCTAGTGGTGGCTCATCAAATATGTGTTTTATGTATTTTTGACTGATTAATTAGAATCTCATAGACGTAGACCAAAGGAGATGTATATTTGTCCTTAATTTTTACTGGATTATTCTCATCATTTTCCTTTTACTAGATTATTCTCAAAAAAAAAAAAAAATAAACACCATAAAACACCATGACTTCACGTCAAACTTCCAAAACAAAGACATCAAACTATTTTAACCCCAAAAAACACATTGTATCGGAGTTATACTGATGTTGTCGTGCCAACTGCCATCTAGACATTTGATAGTTACTAAAATATCAAAATCTCACCTTAGCATGTTAAACAACCATAGATCATCAAACTAATACGAAAAAAACACAAAAAACATACCTCTATTTCCATAGTATGAATGTATGATGTCATTGTTGATGCTAGACGCCGACACAAACCATCACCAACACCAGCGAAAGGAGTGTCACAGCCAATATAATTCAATGCCTTCATTAACTACCAGATTGCAGCATTGATACCATGTTCAATGTGGTTTGAAGTTTGAACACAAATAAAATCTCCATTGAAGCAGCTGACACTAGACAAAACTCACTAATAGCTCATGCATATTGCACAAACATATACCATTCACTGCTCATGATCCACTATAGTCATACACATCATGTGCACCTCATCAATTAGGGTTTCATGTGCAATCCCACTGCTATCACAGACTAGGTACTCATCAATGTCTGTACCTCTACACACACTACACATTGTGCGCCACAATTGTGTTACCATGCGCACAATACTATATATTAGGTTTTACAAAATACTAATCTTTTTGTGGAGAAAAAGTAAAAATTATTCATCCACTACAAAACAAAGAGTAATATATATATATATAGAGAGAGAGAGAGAGAGAGAGCTAAGGCTGGGGCAACTCACATATTGAGTGCTCTCAAACAAATAAAAAAAATAGGCAATGAATAAATAAAAAAAATAAATCTCAACAATTACTAAAATTCAAACCTAAATTAGTAGCACAACTTAGACATCAAATCAAAAATTCCACTTAACTTTTTTCAATTGCATACTATTATTGATTATAATTATAATTAGTAATATTATTGATTATAATTGCACACTACCCATTCCAGGCTAGCATTCATGTGAAATTCATGAAGATTGAAAAGCATTGTTATGAATACAATATTAACATATTTATAATCCATGTGAATCTTCGATTTTATTTCATAATTATTGTTAGGCAAAAGGCACAAAAATCACCCCCCAGTCCCATGCGACAAAAAAGTCTTATTAAAATTTCATTTAAATTCTTTTATAATAACATATAACATAAACATTTTAAAAAATATTTATTTGTTCTAAAAACATATATAATCAAATAATATTCAAAATTTCAATAATAACAATATAAAATATTCAACAATCACAAAATTACACATTTTGATATGCATAAAAAAATATCATAAAAATATAAAATAATAAATTATGAATAATAATAAAAATAATAATAAAGCATAGCAAATAATTTATTATTGATTATCAAAATCTACAAAATTATTAATATGTCTATTAAATTTTAGTTTATTTTTTATTTATTTTTTATTATTTGAGAATACCCCACCCTGTGGGTTATCCCAAACCATATATATAAGATTGAATATTCAACTTAAACTTTTTGATTATATTAGAGAATAAACTAAAGACATATTCTACTCAAGAATTATTTATCTTAAGTATAATTTTATTTTTATTTTAGTACTATATATTTTAGTTTCTTAACCTCACTTAATAATTATATGATGTTGGGCACTCTTTTAGACACAATCATACAGAATGTCTATATGCTAAATTAAAAGAATTAAGTACAATCACATATGCGATCTCATCCTAAAGTTGTTAGGTAAGCCAATTGTAAAATATTTATGGGTATATACGATGAAGACAAGACCTAAAAAAAGGTCAATCATCTAAAGACTAGGTTGGTTGAGAGATATTTTACATAAACTTATGATATTGACTACTAGGATATTTCTCTTGTGACCAAATTTAGACACTATTTAATTGTTACCTTCTGTTTCAGGATCAAACAAGTGAATTATGTATCAATTAGATATAAAAGAAATATTCCTTCATTATGACCTAGAAAAATAAGTATTTACACCACAACTATCAGGACCCATTGGTCATGGGAGCACAACTATGGTATGCAAATTGAGAATGATCATTTATGACCATAAGCAACATATTAAGACATGATTTGGTAGATGTTTATTTGTACTTATTATATTTGATCTTAGAAAATATATGTTAGATTATTCTAAATTTTTTCAACATGGATCAAAATGTGAGCATGTGATATTAGTTGTCTATGTTGTTGATATTATAATTATAGAGGATAATCAGTAGGATATATCCTAGTTCATAACTGAAATTATTTCTATAACCCAAATTTTAGACAAAAGATTTAGAATATTTAAGATTTTTTCTTAGTATTGAGATCGAATACTCAAGAGATACAATGTTTTTTTTCTCAAATGAGATATAATTTATATATTTTATCTAACATTAAATGTCAGAATGTACACGGGTTTAGTTATCTAATAATAACTAAATCAAATATTAATTATATTGCCAGTATAATTAATCATTTCCTAACTTTTATTAGACATATTCATATGTATATAGTGAGAATTTTAGTTATGAGATTATGTTTAAAGATTATGAACATTGTCAGATAAAGAGGTATTCAAATTTTAATTGAACTCATGGAATTACAGAAAGAATACATTTTTATGTTTTTTTTGCATATAATATTATCTCTTAAAAGAGTAAGAGACATTGTTGTTTTGAGATTCAGTACAGAGACAAAGAACACAACTATAATATCAGTTACTTGTGAGCTCCAATAGACCAAACTTTTTTGTATGAGCTTTGTTTACTAGTTGAAAGATCAGTGATACTTTACTATGACATCTAGGTAGTCGGTACATTACTACCAGCCCACAATCCGACAAACAGATAAAGTATATTGAGATTGATTGTCGCTTCATTCAAACAAAAGAACTAGAATAATTCGATCAATATAACCTACGTACCTACCAATGAATAAATTGATGACATCTTCAAGAAGACTCTCAGATGACTACAAATTTTTTTTATCCATTCAAATTTAGAAATCTATTATGCCCCTAGTTTGTTTTTTATTATTTAAGAATATTCGACTTGTGGATTACCCCATTTGTTTTTTATGCTTTAAAAATACTTTATCTCCGATTTTCCCAATCAAGAATTCATCTTAAATAAATTTTTTCAAAAAAATCAAGTCAATCGAGTAATACTAATTATTTCTTCTAATAAATGAATGATTATATTTAAGATATATCAAATTATTCAAATATTAAAGTAATAATTTATTTTTATAAGTTATAAATATATAAAATTTTTAAATTGAAATGTACAATCATCTTAATCACTTTAATGCTTATATTATTATAATTATTTTAGTTATTTACATTTTTTAAAATTGATCACATTTCATTTACAACCTAATGCATATGCAATAATGAAAACTAGTATAAAAAATACTTGTCAATCTAAATGTAAAATTCTTTATGTGATCAAATAATTTATTATACTATAGATATTAAAATTTTAAGTAAAATATTAAAAAATATGATTTTTTAAGGGAAAAAAAATATAATGGATGTCATACCCAATGCATGAGGTTCTCACTTTAGCAATGAGTCTATATGAGATTACTATTTCAACAATCTTACTCATGAAAGTCAAAGAGTATCAAACTCAAGACTCATCGCCATTAGACAAAAATACATAGAGAGATGTCAAATGGGTCGAGCAGCCCGAGCCCGACCAGACTTGGTCGTGTCGGGCCCGACACGATCCAGAACCATGCCCATGCCGTGCCATACCAAGGTAAATCATGCCTCGTGCCAGGCCAGGCACTGCCTAGTACCCTAGCCCAAAGGCACGGCGTTTTAGCACGACCTGAACCATGCTCCCTCCCACCCCCAACTTCCTGAGCCCAACACATGATAACCAACAACCAGTCGGTCCCAACCCGGACCCATCATGCATCGTGCTAACTCCCAAGCCCGACTACAAGTTTGAGCCTCGAGGTTACATAAGCCAAAGCTTCTGGAACACGGGACCTATCGGTCCCATCGTGCACGATGCATCATGCCGTTGACCAGACTCCCAAGCCTGACAATAGGTTTGGACCTCGGGGTTCTAAAATCAAAAGCTTCTATAATACAAAACATGTCGATGGTCGGACTCGTCGTGCGTCGAGCCCAATCCGACAAATCCAGGCACGACCCAGCACGAAAAGGTTAGTAACCGAGCCAGCATGCCGTGCCAGACCGGCTCTACTGAAGTCGTGCCGTGCCAGGCACGATTACTGTACCATGTCGTGCTCATCACGGCACGTGGGCCCGATTGAGCCACCTAAAAATGGCACAGGCTAGCCCATTTGACACTTCTAGGTATATTTTATTACACCAAAAAATCTCTAATATATAAATGCAATACAAAAATTTTCCAAATAATCAATCATTCTAGTCATAGTTCTTTAAGATACAAAGCATACTAAGAAGCAAACATCTTTTAGGACCGTAGGATGCAAGTCCCAAATAAGGCATGATTTTTTTGTAAAGCACATTCTACCATATATATATATATTCACTAAATATTATCTATAATTTTAATCTATTAATAAAATAGAATCAAATAAAAAATATTAAACATAAAAATTAAACATCATTAATATTTCTCATCATCACAAGCATTGAGAATTCTAAAATAAAACAATAAAATTTTAATAATCTAATATACAAAATTCTAATACATCAAATATATTAACTATAATTTTGAGAATTGCATAGAGAAAAACTTTGGAAATAATATGATATTTAGAAAGATTTGTGAATAATTGATTTGTGAGGGGCTTAGTGAAAAAATATGAACTGGGGAGGGAAGGGGGAGGCACATAATGGTCCTCAGCTTGAAATGTACATTAAAAAAAAAACTGACCAAAATTCATTGTTAAAAAAATTCTTTATTTGCATATTTCAAAAGATAGATGACATGCCAAACAGGCATCACATATGCCAACAACACTTAAGTGCATGTTTAACAACTATGTTATCATGTTATGCAAGTAAAAATATCAAAATAGTTTCAGTTAATAAATATAGTTTAGGGTGACAAAAAGAGAGAAAAATGGAATTGAAAGAATTAACCTCACAAGACTCCGACACAAACAAGGATTCATGAAAAAAAAATTGAGAGGTCCTTTATCACAAATTTTTGTTTATTCACCAGATAAACTCGTTAATAAATTTACTTTTTAAAGAAAGTTCTGATTCAGTGAAGTAGCATATGATCTGTCAACAGGAAAGAAAAAACATGAGGGAATGATAAAAGCATAGGCAAAAAAGGGTAACTATAAAATAGAAAGTGGAGCTACACAGCAATTAAAAAAACTGTTACCTTTGGGTATTATCTTGAATAAATGACTTCCTGTAATACAGAATCACACTGTGGCACCTATATTTGATCTCATCTTCCAAGGCTACATCCATTTCATAGTATTTGTCTAGCTGACGGCAAAAATTTTAAAGTCAATTTAAGACATGGTGGGAATAAGCACTTTACAAGAGATGGGCATAAGGATTAACTAGTCATCCTTATTAGAAATTATATTACAACTCTCAGAATTTGTTAAACATATTTATATGTGAAAAAAAAACACGATTGCATGCATATGTGATGCATTCTATTATATGGTAAGAATTCTGATTTTAGCACCATTCAGTTTTGGAATATCAGTTTATTCGGATGTCAAAATCAGCTAGAAACATAACACATTTATGGAAGCATGTTCTCACAAACCAAAATAAAAAAAAGTTGAAAGAAAATTGTTAAAGAACATTCAACCATCTTTCCCACAAAAAAAATCATCATCAAATCACGTTATAGTATAAACAAAATCGGTCATGTGCATTTCAGTTTTCCAAATTAAACAAATATCACATAAATTCTCATATAAATTCAAATATTAACACATTTTCATCCAGAGTTTAAATTATATATATTCTTGTATATTGTGTGTAATTACACAAATATTAACACATTAACTTTCACAAGAATTCTAAATTAAATATTTTTAGACAAAAAAAAATATTATGATAACTTATTACATAGGAATATATTGTATTAGATGCATATATTGGAGATCATGTCTTATTATGATGATAAATATATTCGTCTATGTATTAAATTCAAAACTCATCAGATATAACCTACCTAAATTTTATGGGTAAGACTATCAAGATGTTAATTTCTCTTGAATTTTACATTAAAATAAGAGTCTTGTTCGTTAGATACGACATCCTTCATACAACCTCATTTTCTTCAATATTATTTCCATTTTGGTGACTTGAGCTTACTTAGTAACTTTACATCATGTTTTTTTTTTTCTATTTTATTATGGATAAGAGCAACAAGCATTTTTACAGTCTCAATCCACTTTCCCATTATGCAAGGGTGTGACCTTGTTCACTTTTATTATTTAGTTTTAAATTTTTGAGTTTTTTGAGATTTTATGACTTATATTTTTATATGATATTAGAGCTAAAATTCTAAGAAGTACAAACCCTATGATTTGTAGTGAAAAAACATATGTAATTCAAAAACACAATACACATGTGCATTGCCCTTAGTCATGCTAAACCCAAGGTGAATTGTAACAGATCTTTTGCAGAAGGCACGATAATGCAATAAATATAGATATGCACATCATTTCAATTGAGGTGAGTAGAAAACCAAATTGAGGTTTTCCTGCTCCAGATTGTGTAGAAACCCCCAATGCATAATGTGCAGAGTAGGCACACAAGGAGAAAGAAAAAACAGTTAATTCTTTGTGCGATATTTGAATGACAACAATTCCCTATTGGTGTCGAAATCATTTTTATGTAACATCAACTCACTGTTTGTGAGATTGGAGGAGTTATAAAGGACATCATCATGCAAATGTGAAAGATTCTTCCAACATTACCCATATCATAAGAAGAAATTAAACATTGAAGAAAAATATTGACAATTATTTCTAAGAAATAAACCAAAAATGTGATAAAATATTGAGAGAAACAAACAAATTATCAAAGTTATTCAGCTTTCCTCACAAAGTTCAATCCCAAAATTTACTAGAAAATATTCATATTATTAGTAAGTTTTCTCTAGAGTCAATATTCATATAATTAGTAGGTTCTATACTATAAAATATTGGAAGATACTCCCCGTTGTTTAGGTACTAATATATATTTATTCTATATTCTATTTCAGACTTTAATTATCAATATATAAGTCAATATGCATATTATTAGTAAGTGTTCTCTTTTCACTATTTTTATTTTCTATTCTATTTATATTTATTTATAAAATTTGAAAACTTCAAATTAAGTTTTTTTTTGAAATTGAACAATGTTGATTGTATATTTTTCTCTCCTATGGTGAGATATATATGACTAAATATTTGAGTACAATTAATTTAATATTTACACATTTTAGATTTAATTCACTAGTTAAATTAAAAATATTATATGTTAGCATTAAAGTTATGTTTATACTAGAGCATGTGGCAATATCTATTACAAAAATAAACTAGAACTTATCATATCTATCAAACTGATATGAATAAGAACTCATTCAATATAATATATTTATATATATACGCAACCCAATGTAACTTTATCAATCGCTCAATTCATAATATTGGGATGGATTTAGAAGAGAGGGAGGGAATAATATATATATATATATATATATATATAGAGAGAGAGAGAGAGAGGCCAATCAAATATAAATTTTAAATTATGAAAAATATCATATGGACTAAAACATATATTAATCTACTTAAATTTACCCAAGTATATGATGGATTATTCTTTTTTTTTTACCAAAAAAGTTGTGATGACAGAATAATTTTACTTTACTCATTATGCATATGAATTATATTCTGTTTATAGTAGATTATAAATTGAGAATAACTCAACTCCATGAGAATAATTAGTTGCAGTTCCAGATGAATAACCTTGTGAAGTTATTCTCTTGGAATAATGATGTCATATTTAAGGAGAAATGTTATATTGTCACAGATGATATATACAGTTGATACACTAATGGAGATAAACTTATCATATTGTGCTCTAATGAACACTCCAATTGATCCATGTATTGATTTGTTATGTAATACAACTCTTTCAATTAACTCTACAACTTTTAATAGAAATATAAATAATTAAGTAAAAAATCATCATCAGATCATACATAATGTATACGATCAAAGAATTTAATTATTTTTTTAGATTTTATTCAATAGATCTAGCAAGATGCTACTATTTATATACTGAGATATATAAAAAAAATCTCCAAATTTTGAGATATCTTTCATTGATCACGAATACTTATAATTAGCATGGTATTCAGATTCAAGTTGAAAATCAACTTGCATATCTACATTGTCTACTAAAGAATTTATATTTTTTATAGGTAATCTTATTTCATAGAATAATAACTATAAAAGATCATATTGATATCTAGTTCATATACAAAATTCAATGAGATGGAATTGGTTACCTACAAAATATTTTATATCAAACATTTATGTGAGAAGATCAGATGTCCACTATCTCCCTTATCTACTATTTATTATAATAATCAAGTGACAAGACAAATTACATGCACCCACATGTTTCATGAGCAGAAAAATACATAGAGACTGACTATATCTTTCTCATAGAAAAAATAAAAGATGAAAAATTATTATAACTTATATTCAAAAAACATATCAATCAGAAAACATATTCAAAAAAATTTCGAAAAAACATCAACTTACTTTATTTCCTTCAAACTTTACATTATTATTATATATACATCAACTTGAAGGAATAATTGTGGTTTCAATAGTCTCAATTTACTTTACAACTTATTTTTTACCTTTTTATTTATTCCATTAAAAAATTAAAACATTTAATATGTGAATTATTCCTATTCAACCTGCTCAATATATAAGGGCATATCATGGTAAACTTTTATTATTACATTTTCTATTTTCTATTTTTTTGAGATTTTATGACATGTTTCTTCATATATGTTCTACTAATTTATCAATATAAATATTTTTCAAATACAATTATATGTGAACTTGTCTTTATACGTCCAAAATATATGAGAAATTTATCACTAATTTTATTTACTATAAATGTGATATTTAAATAATTCTTAATTTTCTTATTTTTTAATTTATACTTTAAAGTTTTTCCACGCATTCATGATTCATCTTTACACATACATCTCCATTACAATCACCTTTGTTGCAAAACAAGCCCAACAATGATATTTATGAAAATCACACTAAATCCAGAACCATACAAATTAAGCCTTTATGTAAAGGACTAGTCAAATTAGGATATGGTTGAGCATTCTCATTCATAATTCAAAAAGAAAAATAAAATTAAGCAACACATTATAACACACAAGGCCCCTCTCAAACTGATGCATAAAGATACAAAACATCAAAAATGAAAGAAAAAAATTGAGATATTTTTAAGGTCTTAATAAAAATATTTATTGATTGTTCTATAGTTAAAATATATATTATTATAATAATCTCATTATATATCTATTCTCTGAGAAAAAATAGTTCACCACAATGTATTTCATTTTCTCATAAAATAGCATATTTGAGTTTATATTTTTATTATCTAACCGTCACAATAAATAGTAGCAGCAAAAAAAAGTAAATATTCGATCTCGACTCTCAAGTACATATTACATCTAAAATATCTTATAAATAATAATCATTATTATGATTATTATTCAAGAAACTTACTTTAAAACTTACTTTTCTAGAAGATAAGAAAACATTCAAGAAAGACACATTATAATAATTTTTTTCTCAAATCAAATTAATACCCAATTAGAATCTAAATAACTAGTTAATAACAAATAATCCTCATAACTGAAATAAATTTCAAATCCTGAAGACTAATTCACATACCTAAATATGTAAAGAGTTGTGTTTATGTAAATGTGTCGGAAAAAATCTAAAAAATAACTAATTATATTGCTTATATCAATAAAATTTAATATAATAATAGTCAGATAATTAATCTGACATAAAATTTTTTATATATAATAAAGTAATTTGGAAGAATTATATTTATAAGATATTTGTAATTTCATCAATAAAATATTCGTTGAAGCACAATCCAAGAGATCAATCACTGTAAGAGTATCAGTCACATACCTACTCTAAATAAAAATAATCCCTCTGTTGAAATTGAAACTTTTTATACCAAGAAAGTGTTTGAGACCCCAAAAGATTTTCATCTGAAATTATGACTATAGATACTCCTTGAATTGAGTAATTTCTAACTCATCATTCCTCGTAATTAGAATATACATCTACCTATATTATAAGTATAATCATAATGACAGAATTTCAAAGTTAAAAAAAATATAGTAAACATATATAACCAAAAAAAAAGTAATTATATATGAAAATCTCACGAATTAGACTCACAATTACTACTTTAAATCATATAATATTTTTCATAATCGATAAATTATATTTAACTATACTACTTAAAACTCATTTGATTGTTCCATATGCATACTATCCACAAGAATGATATGAAAAGAAATATTCTTTACATTTAGTTGTTGTATCCTCCATCTGTAAGATACTTCCAGTGAAATAAAATTTCATACAAATATCATTTTGGCTATTAGAAAAAAATATTATAATAATTTGCATCAAACATCTGAGTAAATATATTCTCTACAAATCTCACATTAAAAAAAATATTTTCTTATTTGGACATGTATTTGTAGTGAAAACTTACTTAGAATCAATAATAGATTTTTCCATTAGTCATAATACTAGTTCCAAGTTTTATTTGAGTAAAAGATATTTATCTCATCTAACATAGTCTAACATCATCTTATATGACATGATATCTTATAAAGTGATTTATGTACTCCAATACTATCGAGTAAAAAAATAAAATAAGAAAAAATGTATGACAATACATATGAGATCAAGTAATAAGTATCACTTTTGAAGACTGAGCACAAGGTCAAGACCAAAAGGAATAGTAATTGGATCATTTGATTCTTCAATAAATTCATCTTTGATCTGAGCAACTTGAATGATCAAGTATCCCAATCTCTAACTTATTCAAGAGCCTGAACAAGTGTATACTAGTAAACTATTGTATCATTCAGACTTGAGGAAGCTTCTCTCCTAAGAAACATTGCTCTCTCTAAAGTCATCATGATATATACTTGTTGGTACATATAATAGCTCTATATGAATATTATAAAAATAAGGACCAACCAGTTGAAATGTAGCGAGCAAGTGATTCTCTCATACAAAGAGAAAAAAAATAGACTATGAAGGAGTAAGTAAAAATAACGAGACAAATATATCTCCAAGACCCATTCTTCAGAAACTTACTAAAAAATAATTTCTACTCAAAAAATATAACATCACTTACTAATAGTCTACCAATCTATAATAAAAAATATTTATAATATCTTTGGACACTAAAATATCTATGAAAATCACAACGCAAGTTCATGTTTGTTAACTTATCTCATCCTAAGGAGAAATAGTAAACAAAGCAAGTGTTGTTAAAAATTTTAAAAGACAAACTAAATAATCTCTCTACAAAATATTAAATATAAAGGTTACACACTATAAAATAATAGAAGAGCATATCTGATTGATAAGATAATTTGTAATTAAACATCAACTACCTAAAAATACTTTGAAATATTTTTCCCAAATAAGAGTAACTGAGTTATCTCAGTTATATGTTTAATCTTCATTGTCAATTCTTATTAGTTTAATATTCTTATCTAAACTATTTTTTTATTAATTTATGGAATATCTAAAAAATTAAAAACACATATAATTTAACATGAAAAAAAAAATACTCATAAATATATCATGAGCAATCATCATAAAGTTAATTAAATAACTAAAATCATTTTGTCACACCTCTATAAAGTCTCCAAATATCTAATTATATCAGATCGAATGAATTCGTATTCAAACCATTTGGTATCTAGGATAAAATACTTTAGCATACTTTCTTAACTAACTTGTTTCAATCTCTAAAATAAAGATACCCTTGAGAGTAGGGTAATGTATACTCATAATGACCAATGATAATTGACCAACTTGAAAATGAATAAGCAAATAATCCAAAATACTCAAATATTTATCTTGAAATTCTACTATATGATAGAAAACATATAATCTACCATAGTCCATACTCAATCCTAAAAGAAGTCACCCTCATATTCTTCCAATCCTACAAATAAATATTATTAAAAAAATCATAATTGAATTACCTAAAAATAAAAATCACAAAAAAAATACTAGTAGGATAATATACAATAAATAAAATACACAAAAGAAAACAAAATGATAAGTTTAATATAATCGTTCCCAATAACATTTGAATGATGGTCATAGCTACCACAATATTCAAAAAATAGAAACAAATGATAATAAAAAAAGAATGAACATATATAATATGAGTATTAGCTCCTCAAACAATAATCTAGGAACATGAAATAAAAAAATAAGGCACATGAATTATAATACATAGATGTCTAGAAATGTCTATTGTTGCCATGATGAGGAGAAATCCTGAGTGCCTGCCAACAGCATGGATTACAGTGAGAAAACTCAATAAAGATCTTTTGATGGCTCTGATAATCAATGTCTCTCTCAATATTATGTAATATACTTGGCCTCCTCAAGAAATAACTGATAATAATTATCTCTAGTGTCTAGTCAGACTTAATCTCTTGCAATCTATACATTGAAGTGAGGGATGAGGCTATCATTATTTGTTTCTACTACGATAATATCTCCCCTATTACTCAATTCATCATCTTAGAGATCAATTCAAAGAAAAAAAAATATTGCACATCCACACATCCAAATTAGGATTTCTGAACAAACACAAATTTATGCTTGAAATTCATGTTTTGCCTGAAACAAACAATAATTGCAAGGCGCATATCATTTTGTCCGAATGTGCCACCACAAAATAAAGGTATTTCAAAAGCCCCAAAAAAACATGCCCTCTCAAATATATTGAATTTGCCACCATTTTTCAGCACCACAACTACAAACGACATTGACTCTCGTCGCAGACAATGGGTGTGCAACATCAAAGAATGGCCCCGCACAATAGAAGTGTGCCTGTTTTCCAGCATTGCATCGTGCATTATCTTGTTCATTATACTGATACTATGCACGTGGTCTCTAAAGTTTGCACCCCAACAATTTTGGCTCACATACTATGTTGCAAAACAAGACAAATGACAACATAAGCGGCTAGCCGTGTGGGAGCATCTAACAGGTTGGGTGGTCCCTTCCATGATACAAAAATAAAAAATAAAATAAAGCAATACAGTATAAACCACAACATTCTTAAAATACATGTGCCTCAAAAAAAATACAAAAAATTGGACAAAATTTGATATACCAATAATGCGCAAGCACTGCCCTCCAGTGCCCCAGCATACCAGAAGAAATCTGCAGTCAGCCTGGAAAGTTCTAGAGCAGTAAAATAATGGGCATTGGCATCAATAGGTGATGCAGCCAACAAACAGTAATCTCCAATGGTCTTCTGAGCACGCCCAAGTCTTCTTTTTTTGGCTTTTATCACCTATTTTTCATCCGGACTAAAAGTTACGAAGAAAGGCAACTAGTGTCTGACAAAAGTAAGAACAATAAGTGGTACAAAAATGCAGACTAAAAGTCTTAGTACACCTAAAAATAAACCTCCTCTGAACTGAGACTAGTTTGAGAATCTAAGGGTGTTTTTGAGAATAGTTCCTGCAGACTCTGCTTCAAGAACCCACTTTTCAAATTCCATTAACAAAGAAGCAGCTATATCATGCATCAATGTTTGCAAGTGAATTTCCTGTGTTTGGTGGTCAGCAGGCGGAAACAACCTCAATTGTTCCCAATCTTTTCTGCCATCCTCGAGCTGTAACACAAAAAATATGAAGGATTACATACATAACAGACAATCGACAAGTGCCACATGGATTGGATGAAAACAAAAGATTAATACAAGTAATCATCGCCCACCTAATGGTTTAAAATAAATAATATAAATTACTGTCTGAGACCGAGATTATACAATCTACTTAGAGGTGCCAAGTGGGACGGGCAGCCCGGGCAATGCACAAGGCACAGCCTGACTCAGTCATGCCTGGCCCGTTGGCACGGTCCACCGGCATGGTAAACCTGACCCATGCCGGGAAGTCATGAAGTGGGCTACCGAAAAGCATGCATGGTCCACTTGGCCTGCACCCGACCCGCCCAATACCATTTTAAAAAAAAATCATAATTAATTTTTTTTTAAATCCACCACGTGGCTGGTTTTTTAATAAAACCAGCCACGTGCCGTGGCTTAGGCAAGCCGCAGGCTGCGTCAACCCGCAACCGTCTCACAGACCCAACGATTACTTAGCTGGAAAAAAAAGTCAGGCACAACCTGGCACGATTCTGCCCGAACTCGTGCCGGTCATGTTGTGTCATGCCAGGCCAGAAAGAATACAAGTCGTGCTATGCTAGGAACGGCATGACTTCCTCACTAGGCCGTGCCCGGCATGGCACGGCCCGTTTGACACCTCTAATTTTACGGCAGAAGCTATATTTGGAAAATCATATGCACAAAAAAATAAATAATACAATCCTAAAAATGAAAAACACAAGCATAATTAAGATTTGTCGTGATAATACCATAAATGGGCCATTTAAACCTCTAAACCAACAGCTTCCGATGTTAAAAGCTAAATAAACATAAAAATAGAGATGTTTAAACAAATACTTATCTAACTCTCAAGGTGATGGTGCAGATCCGACATAGCCTGCACAAAGCTACTGCCTAGCGTGTGGACTAACACCCCCACACTGTAATTTATTAAATAACAATGTAACAAGTAAAACAAGCAAAAGATTAATCAATTCTCTACGAAAAGTCTGAAACTAATTTGTGTGAACTTTAACATAAATAAAAATTCTAAATTTCATAGACTTGTAGTTTGTATAAATAAGAATAAAAATATTAGAGAAATTAAAGAATATTCAGTGAAATATACATATTACAAATAAATTTTAACTTGCAAAATTAGTTGCAAGACTAAATATCTAATAAATTATATAATACACTAAAAAATATTATATCTTATTTTTAGAAAATAAATATTCTTTTTTTTTTTACTTCTAATTCTATAAACATCAACATAACTAATTATAATAAAAAATAATAAATAATAAATTTAATATAAATAAAATAATCATTTAAATAATTTTGATTTAGATGATCATAACAAACTAAAAAATCAAAAACTAATATTTCTCCCAATCATAGTTCTCTTCAAACACCTAAAAATCTATGATTCATAAACTTATGGTTTGGACCACCTTTAATATAATTAAAAACAAAAATATTTGAGAAATCAAAGAAAATTCAACATAAAATAGATATTGTAAAAAAATTAAAATTACAAATCAAATTTTGAGATTGGATATCTATATAGATATACCAAATAAAATAGTATATTCTTTTTAAATAATAATGTTAAAGTTATAGAATATAGGATAAATAATAATTTAAAAAATATTTTGCTCACTTCAAATTTTCTAAACATCAAAATAACTAATTTTAATAAAAATAAAAAATAATGAATTTAATATAAATAAAATAAATATTTTAGATAATCTTAATTTAGAAGACCATAATATAACCAAAAATTTAAAACTAATTTGTTTTTTAATCATAGGATTTCCCAGATACCTAAAAAAACACAAGCTTCGTAGACTTGTAGTTTAAATTGACTAACATATAATAAAAAACAAAAAAAAAATTAAAAAGACAGAATTTTCAGTATAATATAGATACTATAAAAAAACAAATAAATGTATAATACTAGTTATGACTATGAGACTTGAAGTCTAAAGAAATAAGTCGAACAATACACCAAAAAATATAGTAATATATTTTAAATTTGAGAGGATCTTTGAATTTAGATATATTTCATTTTAAATAATCTCTTTTATTTATAATCATGAGTTTACAAGATAATAAATTATTAGGATTGTTGCTAATACAGATCTTTCACATAAATTTACAAAAAAATCTTGGCATAATTCATTATATACAAAAATATATTCATCAGATTATCATAAGATGCATGAGTTAACTTGTATGACTGATAATATAAAAAATTATAAATTTAATAAATAATTAATAATTTTAAATATTAAAAAATATTATGCAGTAATATCGATAATATCTAATATATGAACTAATTATAATAATATTTATTTCATATGTCATCATGCACTATATTGGTTTTAAGAGGAAACAAATAAAAAATTATTATAGTTTTCTAAGATATTTTTTCATGATGCCATGTCATATATAATAGTTTAAAAAAAATTTTAGATAACATGAAATACAAACTAAAATATGGATTATAATATTTGATAATACTACACATAATGATATCATACTCATAATAAATGTATTCATAAAAACTATTAGATAGAGTTCACTCTATTCACTAGTTAAAATTATTCATGTTATATATATATGAAATATAATAAACAAACTAATATAAACCGACTTAAAAATAATTCCTTCCATTAGAATTAATTAAAATTTAATTAAAACATATAAAAATCACAAGCAAACTACAATAATTTTATAATATATGTAAGTTTATAAACATACAAAAAATTCTAAATTAATATGAAATATCATTCGAATTTAATATATTTGATATTAAATTCATATGTTGATTACTAATATATTATATCTAATTTTTTGAATAATAAAACCAATAATATCATAAATGATAAAAAGATTAAAAAATAAGATTTTTATTTTTACAATTCATAAAAAAAATTTACGATACAAAAAACTAATATTCATTTGTTTATACTCTCATATTATATGATACATATGTAATATTTGTTGTATATTTAAACAATATAAATACACATATGAGAGAGAAAGATATATTAAAAATATTAAATAATCATTGAACTTTTTTATTACTCAGTTGTTTAAATGAATTCAATGATTAAAATCAAAATGATCAAAAATACTACAAAATACACATGTATTTGCATAAACCTACCATAAAAACAAAATATAAAAATTTACATATAAGTAAAAAATTTATTTAAATATTACAAAAATAAATATAATAATTATTGTAACTCTCAGAATATGAAGATTGATACCAATTACTATACTATATTATTCCACAATAATATAAAAAACTTTAACATATTAAGTTGATATAAATTATATAAATTCATTTTTATAATATCATTTAAAATGACATATAATCTACTAACCCCACTAATATTTAGTAAAATATCAAAGTCTACTTTTCTTATTATTATGAATGTCATTTCAACTAGAAAAATAAAAATTCTAATAAATATTAGATTTTTTTGCATGCTTTAAGAATTAAAAAAAAATGCACGATTCTTCAAGTGTTATAACTAGATGGTAACTTAAACGATAAAATAAAAATATTAAGTTGTGAATACCAGAATCATATAGAGTGGCAAATGATGATCTTTTTGGCACAACATAACCCATTTTCACCTCTAATCTCAAATATGAAAGTTGATATGAGATACGCTCTTAGAAAATAGAAGATATCTGATTGATTAAAATGTTAGCGATTAATATTACTTCTCCTCAAAAACATCAAGGTATACTTCTAAGCAGTTAGAGTGTCCTAGTCATCTCAACTATATATCATTTCTTCATCTTGACTATCTTATTTTTTGCATGAGTATCAATATCGAATGTCTGATGAATCACTCATGATCTTCAAAAAAATTAAAAAAAATGATAAGAAATCTATTATAAAATATTATTATTTCTCAATATTTATGCATGAATAACCACAAATTGAATTTTTATTTTTTCTTAAATTTTCATAAAATAAAAAAAATTAAAATATTTTATTAAATATTGATATCTATGTATACCAAGTATAATTATCAACAAGATTAGTAAAATATTTTTATTATAAGTGATCATCCTACATAGTCACAAATACATGAGTGAGTCAACTAGAATTGATACCTCTAAGTATCATCCTGACATGCTAGATAAGAAAATCTAGTATGTTTTCTAACTAAAATATCTCATAATTAATAAACGTTACTCCTCTAATATTTGACTCTAAAATCATCAATTTCTTTAATGATAGATATTCCAACTAAGATTGTATTACTAATTAATTAAAAGTAGATAAATATCTAACAGAGACTCCTATGATTGAAAAAGAATGGATACAGTCAACTTCAATCGATCCATAGTGTATATATATATCAAACAAGTCATACCAAGTGAACACGAACCAAATTTTGGTGGTCCAAATAGAGCTGGCAATTTGAGCCCGGCCCGTTGGGCTAGCCCGACCAACCCGAAATTAGGGTCGGGCTGGTCCCTAATATTATTGGCCCGAAAAAACCGGGCCAAATTTGGCCCGGCCCGATTGACCCGTGGGCTTAATCGGATCGGATCGGGCAGCCCGATTAGTTTCGGGCTGGCCGGTTTGAAAAATTAAATAAAAAACTAATTTTTTATTTTACTTATCCAAGCACCATTTGTTATTAAAACAGTGATAAAGAAAGTGGGATTGTGGGATTCCATCCACGGTTCCATCATTTAAGGGATAAAGTGATAAACTAATTTCCCCACCGGGCCCACCCACATGGAGCACTTATGACTTAGCATGTGCATAGCAAATTAGCAATTACTAGCAAACAAAAGAAAAGCTGTGATTTATAACTTACTTGCAATATAAAACTATATCCCAAACCCTAGCCTGCTGCATCCCACATTCCCATTCCCATCTTCCAAAATTATGTATAAAATAATGAATATATCACTTGGGAGTTGGGGGCCGGGGCTAATATAATTTCTTATAGGAATATTAAAATGCAGTCATCACTTCATTACAATAGTCGAAGCATTCTTTTATGACCATTGACCAAGTTGCACTTTCAGGCAGCGCCGCGGCAGCGTTCCAGGCGTCCAACGGAGCTCTTCTTCTCCTTCCTCCAGGCTCCAGCAAACCACCTTCACGGCTCCTCGACGACGATCCTCCAAGCATTTTTCTGTCTTCTCCTTCTTCTGATTCTGATCCAGCGTTCCTAGGTTTTATGCAAGTCAATTGTATTAATTTATAAAATTTATATTGCAGTTATGGATTTTGAATCTAATTGTGGGGATGCTGATGATGAATTGCAAATGTTTGAAAATACTCCTGAAAATAAGAGTGCTACTGCTACTAATGTTTCCGTTGGTTGTGGTATTAATGATAGGACTAAGTCTGTTGGTGCTAATTGTAAAAGAATTAGTAGTGATGTTGGGAAAGAAGTTGGTTCTAAGAAAGTTCGGGCGAATACCTCTGAGGTGTGGAATAATTATGAAAAGATTGGTGTAGTAGATGGCGTGGAAAAATGTAAATGCAAGGGTTGTGGGAGGCTTTATACTTGTAATTCAGAAAATGGAACTACCCATTTAAGACGTCATGTCCAAAAGTGTCATTTGATTCCTAAGTACAATGATGTGGGTGCCATGTTGGTTGACTATTCTGGGACGTTGAGGTCTCGGAAACTTGATCATAAGGCTTATCGAGATGCACTCTCTAAATGTATCATAATGCATGATCTTCCATTTAGCTATGCTGAGTATGAAGGAGTTTGGGTAGTGAATAGAGTTTTGAATCCTGATTTCAAACCTATTAGTAGAAACACTGCTAAGGCTGATTGTTGGGATGTCTTCTTGAGTGAAAAAACAAAGCTAAAGAGCATATTAGCTAATATTCCTGGTAGAATTTGTTTAACTTCTGATGTATGGACTGCTGTAACTATTCAAGGTTATATGACTGTTACAGCTCATTATGTTGATAAGTGGAAGTTAAATAGTAAATTGCTTGCATTTTGTGAGTTAGAGAGTCCACATACAGGGATTGAATTATCTGGAAAGGTATTTGGAGTGCTTAAAGATTGGGGAATAGATGGGAAAATATTTTCCTTGACTTTGGATAATGCCTCTTCTAATGATAGCATGCAAAATATTTTGAAAGAGAAGCTTAATTTGCAAAATGGCTTGTTATGTGATGGTGATTTTTTTCATGTTAGATGTTGTGCACATATATTGAATCTCATAGTTCAAGAAGGTTTGAAAGTGGCTAAAGAGGCTTTATATAAAATAAGAGAAAGTGTTAAATATGTGAAGGCTTCGGAGGGGAGGTTAAAACAATTTCATAAATGTGTTGAAGAAGTGCATTTAGATGATACTGGTAGTTTCTTGAGGTTGGATGTGTCAACTAGATGGAATGCTACCTACATGATGCTTTAAAGTGCTATTAAGTACCGTCGTGCTTTCAATAGTTTGACTTTTAATGATAGAAGTTATACGCTTTGTCCATCTAATGAAGAGTGGGAAAGAGCGGAGAAGATGTGTGCTTTCTTGGCCCCATTCTATCATATTACTAACTTGATATCTGGATCATCTTACCCCACCTCCAATTTGTATTTCCTACAAGTTTATAGTATAGAAAAGAAGTTGATTGAAAACTTGTATAGTGAAGATGGGGTGATCAAAGATATGGCAGCAAGGATGAAGGTAAAATTTGATAAGTACTGGGGCGAGTATTCTGTCACACTTGCACTTGGATGTGTTCTTGATCCTCATTCTAAGTTGAACTTTTGAGCTTTTGCTATAAGAGACTTTATCCATATGACCATCAAGAGAAAGTGAATAGGGTGAAGGAGGCCTTGTATAAACTATTTGCTGAATATACAAAGTATGGGCCGACATCAAGCTCAATTTCTTCATTTCAAACCAGGTCATCATCAATGACCATGGGTGCTTGTTCACAACAACGTCCTCCATTGAAAAGCGAAACAAGCTCAACATCATCAATGACATCTCTAATTGATGTAAGTTTGATTATTATAATTTTTATTCATTATTTTTCTTGTTATATTTTTTTCAAGTATCTAGTATAGTGATGATTTTGTTTATGTGTTGGTTGCTTGTATTATTTTAAAAGTATCACATGGAAATGAGTCAAATGACTTCAAATGATGTCCAGTCTCAACTTGATATATACTTAGATGAAGGAAGCTATGTTGGAAATGACCTCGATGTGCTAGAATATTGGAAGTTAAATAAACATCGATTCCCTGAACTTGCAATTATGGCTTCTGACATTTTAAGCATTCCAATCACAACAGTAGCTTCAGAATCTTCATTTAGTATTGGTGGTCGTATATTGCATAAGTATAGAAATTGTTTGCTCCCAAAAACTGTGCAAGCCCTTATTTGTACTCGTAATTGGCTGCATGATTTTAAAGAAATTGGACCTTCTGGTAAAAATTGCTTATTCCCTAAACTTTTTTTTGTTTTTTTTTTGTTTCTTACTTACAACTTACAAAATAAACATTTTGGTTTTCTGAATTGCAGATGTGCAGGAAGTAGAGGATATTCGATTATCTAAGGAAGATTCAAATATTGTTGTTGATGATGATCTTGTCTCCACTGAGCATGATTTTTAGATTTTTTATTTTATGATTATTCTGATAGGAGTATGTTGTAAAAAGTTGGAAATTGTTTATTTTTGAAAATCTTGTTGAATATTTATTTCAAACTTCTTGACTGAAGAGAGAAGATAGAATAGAGAATGGGTAGGTAAATATTTATTAATTTGGTTTCAAATGGGTAGGTAAATGCCTCGTCTCCATCTCCGGTCATCCTTGTTGGGAATGCTATAATGAATTCAGAGTCTTTGAGTTTGGTGCAGCAGAAAATCATGGTGGACAGTGGACAGACTGCATCATATGGACATATGGAGCAAAAAAAATAGAGAAATACATAATAGTGGGGCAAACATATCATATGGACATATGGAGCAAAAAAAATATAAGGCATTATTTGCAAGAGAGAAATCCTTGTACACCTGAAATGAAACAAATAATAGAGAAAGAAAGTAATTTATTGAATAAAATAATTTCATAATTTTTTTTCATATAGGGTTGGGCTGGCCCCGTGGCCCGCTAGCCCGATATAGGGCCGGGCTGGGTCAACGAAATAGCAGCCCGGTTTAAATCAGGCCCGGCCCGGTCCGCCCGATTATTCCCTTGGCCCGGTGTGAGCCCGGCCCAGCCCGATCCGCCCGCCCGACTTGCCAGCTCTATTTATAGAGATATATATATATATATATGTATTTATATAGACATACATATATATATATATATATGTATGTATATAGACATACATACATACATACATACATACATACATATATATATATATATGTATGTATGTATGTATGTATGTGTGTGTGTGTGTGTGTGTGTGTGTGTAAACATATATGTGTGTATATAGACATATATATATGTATTTATATAGACATACATATATATATGTATATAGACATACATACATACATACATATATATATATGTATGTATGTATGTATGTATATATATATATATATATGTATGTGTATATAGACATGCGTGTGTGTGTGTGTGTGTAATTGGGTAGTATCTGACCCAAGGCAATCTACCCAAACAACAAGAGGAATGAATTCTTGACCAAACAAATGATGTTATTGATAGCTAATTAGGAATTAGGATTGAACTCGTAATCTTCGAGTAGTTGTGAATTCAATACCCTACCCATCGAACAACCATGCCATTATTAGTTGCAATTATATTTTGATTCTAAAGCATTTGCATAAAATTTAAGCCTAATTTAGATTATTTTTTAAGTTATATCATGAATTTATGAATCACATTATTTAGAAAATTAAAATTTATATGACTGATATATATTATATCATGATTTTGTTTTAATGATGTTTTTCTGAGATAATTATATTTTTATTTTTTGATGGATTATATTTTATTGTGATACATCAATAGTAATATGACTAGATATACTTTATTAAATTTGATCTCTCATAGAAGAATGAGAGATCAAACTAAAGTGGTTGAAATATATGAGTTCTGTTTTGATTGTCTCCAAATATATTATAAATAGATAACATCATATATAAACTTTATAAATTTATATAATCATATGACATTATATATAAATGTCTATGCTTTAATATATATAATCATATAACATTATATATAAAATTGATATGTTTATATAAAATATAATGTTATATATAAATTTTTATAAATATGTATAAATGTTTATAAATATTTATACAATATTTACATAACACTATCAATTTATAAAATTTTTTATATAACATTTGTATAACATATAAAATGTTTATACCTATTTTTAAACATATATATAACATATAAATTTTTCTATAAATATATAATATTTATAATGTTTATATAAATTTGATATATATACTATATAATATTTATAAAAGTGTTACATATATATATATTTATATATATGTAACATTTATAATAATATTTTAAACACAACAGTATATCAAAGCCAAAAGTAAGGTGTGGAAGAAGAAAGAGCTCCGATTGATTCCATTAAAGTGAAAAAGGAAACATAGATGAGTAGATTAACTAGTTGATGCAATGCAAGCCATTGAGTGAACAAGTTGTATTTTTTTGCTGCTTCTTTATGCATATCTGACGTGTAGCATAAATCATGTTGTAATTTGTTTCATATTTTTTAAGTTGGGGTTTGCATATCACATTTGGTGGGGTTATTTTGGCTTTGGTGATAATGAATATGACTAGGCAAAAATATGCATGAAGAATGCTGCTTCTTTTTAGTTTTCTTAGTTAAAATATGAGTCCTTATTAGGTATACTTATCGTTTGCATAACTGGAAGGCTTTGAATATGTTGTTTTGGCCCATTATAGAGTCGGAAAAAAATAACAGCTAACACCCCAGTGTTTGCTATTATTTTTTGTGCCACAACTATTAATGTCACCATTACCCCGTTTCTGCTACTGACCCCCTTCTTAGTCCGTCAGTGCCGCTGCCCTTTTGATAACTATAATTCCCCTTGCACCTATGCATCATAGTTTGTATTTATGAGGAAATAACATCCATAGTTTTCTTGCATTTTTAGGTTATAATATTTGTGGCTATTGCTATATTTTTGTTTGATGAAGAGATTAAGTGTAGATATGATGGTATTTTTTTAGCAGCTAATGCAATTCTTTTTTTCATTAAGTTGTGCATGATGAACATCCTTCTCAGTTGGCCAAAGTATTATGTGATAAACTCAACTGATTTAGAAAGGTACACCTCTTCCACTTGTATGCGTTGCCTTTATGATTAGGGTGTTAAAATCAATCAAGAACGATAAAATCCTAAACAAAGAAAGCCATGAATAGTGAATGAAATTGATCACTAAACCTTTATTGTGCAAGCCATCATGATCCTGATCTACCATTTTCATGAGATGACCATATCTCAAGGCTTTGACAATGTCATACTACTTATGCTGTTGCAGCCCATGAATCTTCTTGATTTTTTCATTTTCTCTGTATCTAAACTTAGACATCGAACAGCCATCCTTCACATTAACGTCAATCACTTATTCGAAAGGAATTGAGGTTCAAAACTTAGAATCAACCGACCTTGCAAGCAAATTCATATAGATATACCTAATTGATGGAATCAGTAATGTGAAACTTTGTTGGACTGGAAACCAAAATATTTCATGAGCTCTATATTTTATGTACATCGGATTTTTTAATGTGTTTTCTGATCCTTATTATTCAAAACTAAAATGCATCATGAGTTTCAAATATGATGTTCAATTCTAGTATCGTGCAAGTTCAATAAACTGAAAGATTTTCATCCGAGTAATGTTAATTTATTCATCCATATTTTGTACGGGTCATTTCTAAAGTGATGCAGGAGAAGATGGAATACAAGCTTCAGTCTCACAACGTGCCATATGGCTCTAGCAGTGGTCAGCAATCTGTTAGTAGATTTTTTCAAGTTGATGATTCCAATAGCTACTAGGTAATGATTTTATTTCTTCCATGTTCTAAAACAGTATGTTGGAAATTCAATATTTGTTTTATGGATTAAATTTTGCACAATGATTGGTAAAGGTAATATATGTGCCGCAAAACTTGATAATTCTCCGAATCAGTATTCATCATGCATATTGGTAAATTCTATATAAGTGATGGTCATATATATATATATATTACTAAATTAATAAGTTGTCATCCTTCGTATCATTTAATTTTGAATAGATGTCTATGTAAGAAATGATACAAGTGAATGATGAGATGAAAGAAATGAAGAATACAATACAATAGAAGATGACCTAATTGGAGTAACAATTAGCAGCCTTGATAAGATAGATAGCACACAAAATTTTAGCAGAGTATCCACAAAGGAGAGCCTAGCATAAATGCATCAGCTAATGATGAGGGTGATGATTTAGTTTAAAATGATTATATAACTATGTTATGTTTTTATTTTAACTATGTATTTATTGTATCATATTAATTTATTAAGTACTTTTTCATTTTGTTAATTATAAATAATGGCTTATAATATATGTTTTTATTCAATTTATTATAAAAATTTAAAAATATGGAATTAATTTTTTTGTAAAATATTAAAATTGTGAAAATAGATTTGGAATGAAAATTGCTAGGGAATTTTCCCAGCTAATTTAGCTAGAGAATTTTTTATACAATTTCAATCAACAAATATTAATTATTATTCTTAATTATGATTAAAATTAGCAAGGGAAAATTTATAATTAGCAAGGAAATTTCTATCATTAAAATATTTGCTCGGGATTTTTCTCATTAATATTTTGTGATGAGCTCTTTAGCTTGGGATAATTTCTATTGTTAATCCATCGTTATTCTATTTTAGTTAGGGAAAAAGCTCATATAGATAGATTAATATACAAATAGATAAAAATATAGATAGATAGACAGATTGATAGATTGAAAGAAAGAAAGGAAGATAGATAGATAAACAAACAGATATTTAGATAGATATATAGACATACAAATAGAGAGATAAATAAACATATAGATAGATATATATATATATATATATATATATATATATAGACATATATTAAGAAATATATATAGATAGATATATAGATAGATAGACAAATTGATAGACAGATAGATAGAGAGATATATAAATAGATAGCTAATAGATAGATAGAAAGAGAGACGGATATAGAGATAGAAAATAGATAGAAAGAAAGACAAATATATAGATAGATAGTTTGACAGATAAATAGACATACAGAAAGATAGATAGACCAAATAGTTGATAGATAATTGAATGATATATAGATAGATATATAGTCATATAGAGAGTAATATAGATAGATAGAAAGATAAATATATTGACAGATAACATGACATAAAGATATATATATATATATATATACAGATAGATAGATAGATGGATATATAGATAGATAGTTAAACTGATAGATAGATACATATAAAGACAGATAGATAAATATATATATAGACAGGTAGATAAACAAATATATAGACAAATAGATAAATAGATTGATTGATAAATAGATATCATATAGACAGGTAGATACATTGATAAATAGAAAGAAAGATAGATATATAAATATATAGAAATATAGATAGACAGAAAAAAAGATAGACTAATAGATAGATAGATGGATATATATATAGACAAATAGATAGGCAGATTAATCAATGAATAAAAAGATATTTTTATTGAAAGATAGATAGACATATAGATATAGAAATAGATAGGTAGATATATAGACAGATAGATAGATAGATAGATCAATAGAGAAAAAGATAAACAGACAGATAGATATATTTTTAGATAGATGATTAGATTGATTGATTGATGGACATATAGATAAAAAGATAGATATAGACTTATATATAGATAGATAAATAAATAGATAAATAGATAGACAACCAGATAGATATACACATAGATAGATAGAGAGAGAGATAGATAGATATATAAAAAGTAGATAGATAGATAGTTATATAGATAGATAGATAGACAGATAAAAATTTAGAAAGATAGAAAGATAGATAGACATATTGATAGATAGATTGATAAATAGTTTCATAGATAGATTGATATACATATTGTTAAAGAGGGTGATAGACAGATTTTAACACAGGTTTATTGATAAATTGATATACAAATTCATAGATATATTGATAGACAAATATATAGTTAGGTTGATAGAAAGATTGATACATAGATAGACAGACAGATGAATAAACAGACAGATAGATGGATAGATAAATAGACATATTGATAGATAGGTAGATGGTCATATATATATATATTAATAGATAGATAGGTAGATAGATAAACAAATTATTACATAGAAAGATGGATAAATAAATATATAGATAGAGAGATAAAAAGATAGGTAGATATACATAAAGATATACAAATAGATAAATAGATAAATAGATAGAGAGAAAGATAGAAATATATATGATAGATAGTCAGATAGATAAATAGAAACATAGATAAATAGATTGATAGATAGACAAACAGATAGACATAAAGAATGACAGACATATTGATTGATAGATAAACAAACATATAGATAGATAAGTAAATAGATAGACAGATAAATAAATAGATAGACAGATTGATAGATAGATTAATAGACATATTGATAAACTAATTGATAGACATTTTGAAATATTGATTGATAGATAAATAGATAGACAGACAGACAAATAGATAGATATATAAATAGATAGTCAGATAGACAAATAGATAGATAGATAAATAGATTTATAGATAAATTGTAAGATAGATAGTTAGATAGATAGATAAATACATAGATCAATTGATAGATTATTAGACATACAAATAAATATAAATATATATATAGATTGATTGAATGAAAGATAAATAGATAGATATTTAAATAGATAGATAGTTAGCTTGCTAGATAAATAGATAAATATTAAAATAAGTAGACAAAAGATAGATAGATAGATATACATATACATAGACAGAAAGATATACATATATATAGATAGATGGACAGATTGAAGGAAAAATAGATACACAAATAGATAGACAACTAGATAAATAGATAGATAGACAGACAGATAGATATATACATAGATATATAGATAGACAAACCAATACGCAAATAGATCGATAGATAAATAGAAAGACAAATAAAAAGACATATAGATAAAGAAAGAGATATAAAGATAGATATATTGATAAATAGAAATACAAATAGACATATAGATGAACAAACATAATTTTATAGACAAATTTTATAGGCAAAGAGATAGATAGAAAGACATATAGACATAAAGATAAACAAACAAATAAATATACATTTTGACCATTAGAAAGAAAGATAAATAGATAAAAAGATAGAAAGATAGATATGCAGTCAAATAGACAAATATATAAACCTATAGATAGATAGACAAATAGATAAACATATAGAAAGATAGACATATAGATAGATATGTGGATAGATAGATAGATATATAGCTAGATAGATAGATAGATATATAGATAGACAGATAAACAAACAAATAGATAAACAAATAGACAAATTTATAGATAGACCAATATAAAGAAAGATAAATAAATAGATACAAATACAAATTTAAATAAGCAGATAAATATATAGATAGACCGAGATAAAGATATATAGTTAGATAGTTAGATAGATAGACATACATATAGATAGATAGATAGACAGAAAGATATACAAAAAAAATAAATAGATAGTTAGATAGACATATAGAAATACAGATAGATAGATTGATACATCGTAGATAGATAGACATATTGATATATATATATATATATAGGCAGATAATTAGATAGATAGATAGGTAGAAAGATAAATAGATAAAAAGACATAGATAGATGATAGATAGAAAAATAGATAGATAGATAAATAGGTAAAAAGATAGATAGAAAATATATATATATATATATATATATATAATTAGACAGATAGATAGATACAAAGATTGATAGATAGATAGCTAAGCAAATATATATACAAATAGATAGAAAGATTAATAGATAGAAAGATATAATGATAGTTAGATAGATCGATATACAGATAGATTGACAAATAGATAAAAAGATAGATAGATAGATAGTTAGAAAAATAGATAGATAGATAGATAAATTGACAAATCGATAGAAAGATAGAAAGATAGAAAGATATATAGATGATAGATAGATTAACATATAGATAGATAGATTATTATATTGATAGATAACAAATAAATAGATATATTTATAGATAGGTCAGATAGTTAGATAGATTGATAAATAGATAGGTAGATATATAGATAGACAGATAGACATATAGATAAACAAATAGATATACACATAGATAGACAACTAGGTATATAGATAGATAGATAAATAAATAGATAGACAAATTGACTGATAGATATACATATAGATCGAAAGATAGCTAGAAAATTATAAAACACAATGATAGATAGGTCGATAGGTAGATAGATAGAGGATAGATAGAGGATAGATAGACATATAGTAAGATGGATAGATAGATGGATACATCGACAGATAGATAGACATATAGATAGATGGATAGATAGAGAATTAGACAAATAGATTGATTGGTAAATAGATAGAAAAATACATAGTTAGATATATATTCAGTTTGATTGACAGATTAATAGATATATTGAAAGAAAAAATGATAATTAGTTTGATATATAGATTGATAGATAGATTTGCAGATAGATAGATAGATAAATAGATAGATAGATAGATTGATAGATTGATTGATGGATTAACTGATAGATAGATAGATCAATTGATTGATTGACTAATAGATAGATAGATGGATAGACAAATAAATATACATATTTATAGACAGATCGATAGACAAATAACATAAAGAAAGAAATAAATATACATAGAAAGATATATAGAGAGATAGATAGATAGATAGACATCACATAGATAGACAAATAGACAAATAGATAGATAAACATATACATAGAAAGATAGCTTGATAGAAATGATGATGATGATAGATAGATAGATACATAGAGAGATAGACATATAGATAGAGAGATAAATAGATAGATAGATAGATAGATATATATATATATATATATATATATATATATATATATATATAAAGATAGATAGATATATATATAGAAAGATAGATGGACAGTAAGTTAAATCAATAGATAGACAAATAGACAAATAGATAGACAGACATATAGATACACGGCTAGATATATATATTTTTTATAGTAGATGGATAAATAGATAGTCAGATAAACATATAGATAAATAGATTGAAATATAGATTAATAGATAGATTGATAGACATATAGATTGTTTGATAGATTGATAGACATATAGATTGTTTGATAGATAGATATATTGATGGAATAATTAATATACTTTTTGAATGATAGATAATTAGACAGATAGATAGACATAGGAATAAAAAGAAAGATAAATAGATGGATAGATAAATAAATAGATAGACAAATTCATTGATTGATTGATTTAAAGATAGATAAATAGAAAAATAGACAAACTGATAGATAGACAGATAAATAAAAAGATAGATAGATAGAAAAATGAATATATAGATAAAAAGATAGGCACACATATAGATAGATGACACATGAATATATAAACAAATAGATAGATAGTTAGATAGCTATGATGATAGATAGATAGGCAGATAGATAGAGTGATAGACATCCATATAGATAGACAGATAGACAGATAGATACATAGATTGACAGACAAATATTTATATAGATAGATACATAGAATGATGGATGGATGATTAGACAGATAAATAGAGAGACAAATATATAGATAGATAGATAAAAAAATAGGTAGATAGATATATAGACTCATAGATAGACAAATAGACAGACAAATAGTTAGTTTGTTAGTCATACAAATATACAATTAGATAGATAGACACATATACCCAAAAATAAATAGATATAGCTTAATATATTGATAGACAGACAGATAGATATATAGTCAGATCGACAAATAGATAGATTGACAAAAAGATAGTTAGATAGATTGATAGATTGGTTGATAAATAGTTAGATAGATAGAAGATAGAGAGACAAATAAATAGGTAGAAATACATGTAGATAGATAGATGGATATATAGACAGATATACAAATAGATAGACAAACAAATAGATAGATATTTACATAGATATAAAGGAAAATGGATAGACAGATAGATATATAGACAAATTGAAAGTCAAATAGATAGATAGATTGGAAAATATATAGATATATAGATAGACAGACAGAACTATAGACATATAGAGATACATAAAGATACATAGATAGAATGATAAATAGATAGATATAGATAGATAGATAGATAAAAACTTAGATAAATAGACAGATAGATAGACAGTTAGATAGATAGATAGATTGAGTAATTGATTTATAGATATATAGATATATATATATATATATAGACAATAGATAGGCAAATAAATAGTAAAATAGATAGATAGATTGATTGATTGACAAATCAATAGACAAATAGATACACAGATAGTTAGATAGATATATAGTTAGATAGATAGATAGATAGATATATAGATAGATAGTAAGACAAAAAGATAGAAAAATATATAGATAGATATATAGATAGATATATTGACAGACAGACAAATAGATAGAAAGAAAGATAGATAGATAATTATATAGAAAGATATATTGATAGATATATAGTTAGATAAATAGAAAGATAGATAGATAGATAAACAAATAGATAGACAAATAGATAGATAGTTAAATTGACAAATTATAAATAGATAGATTGAAAAAAAAGTTCACAGATAGATGGAAAACAGACATATAGATAAATAGATATATAGATAGATAGATAGATGGATAGATATATAGATAGATAGATAAAAAGTTTGATAGATAGATAGACACATAGATAAATAGATACATAAACTGATAGATAGATAGATAGAATGAAAGATAAATAGATAGTCAGATAGATATATAGATAGATATGTAGATATATAGTGATAGATAAACAAATAGATCGATAGATAGATATATATATATATATATATATATATATATATTAATTTATATAGATAGATAGATAAATATATAAATGGACATATAGATAAAAAAATAGATTCACAAATAGATTCACAAATAGATACAAAAATAGAATCACAAATAGATATATATATATATATATATAGATAGGTACATATATAGATATATAAATAGATTTATAGACATATAGATAGACAGACAAACAAACAGATAGATAGATTGATAGATTTACTTGATAGATAGATAGAAAAATAGATAGTCAGATAGATAGATATATAGATAGTTATATAGACAAATAGATATATATATAGATAGATAGATAGATAGACAAATAGACAGACATATAGATAGGTAGATAGATTGTTAGATAGATATATAGATAGATTGACAGATAGATAGTTAGTTAGTTAGATTTTTTTTAGATATATAGATAGATAGATAGATCGATAAATAGATAGAAAGATAGAAAGATATATAGACATATAGATAGTTTAATTGATAGAAAAATAGCTAGAAATAAAGAAAGAAAGAAAGATAGTTATAGATATACATAGATAGATAAATATATAGATAGATAGACATATAGATATATAAATAAATATAAAAATAAATAGACAAATAGATAATAAAACACTATAATAAAATAATTATTTAGCTATAAAAATTTAGTTAGAAAAATAATTCCTATCTAATTTGCACGGGATTAGCTAGGGAATATCAAGAGATGTTAGATTTTACATTGAATTACAAATTTTTGATGAATTTGTGACAGATTAGAGATGGAAACTTTCAATTGAAAAATATCCCAAGTCAATATTATTGTAGATTTTCACACAAAGATTTGCTACAATTTTAGCAATATCTTTAGCAATGAACTTTCCCTAGTTAATTAGATTGAGAAAATTCCATCACTAAATAATTATCTAAAAAAATATTTTCATGATTTTGCAAGTGATTAGTCTTTAAATGAAAATTTTAACAAAATATATGCATTTAGCTAGTGAATCTTCCCTACCTATTTGAGCTAGGGATTATTTCTGTCGGTAATCTATACTGATTTATTTTTTTTATTTTTTTTATTTTTTATATATTATTTGTTTTACTATTTGTTGTAATTTTGTATATTGAAGGTTTTTAATCATCTATTGATGAGGAATCCATAAAAGACACATCCTCAAATCATTATAAAAATATGATATTATAAAAAAAAATTTCAAAAATATATAAATATGAAAAAAATTTATATTAATAAAGACTAAAATAACTATTTTAATTATTATAAAATTTTAAAAAAAATTATACATAAAATTTTTCTAAAATTTTTAATTATAAAATTTAAATATTTGTATTAAAAAAATAGTAGATAATTAATTCTATAATTATACTCATTTTTAAATATATTTTAATAAATAAATGAACATACATAAAAAATTATACCAATAAAAAGCTAAAATAATTAATTGTATGATTAAATAAAAAATATTTACAAAAATATCTGAATTAATAAATAAAAAAGTAAATATTTATATTATTAAAGGTTAAAAAAAAATTTTATGATTATAGGAAACTATTTAAAAAATAATTACTAAAAGATTTAAAAAGCTTGTATTATAAAAAAAATTAAATTTTTCATAAAATTTAAAAGAAAATAAATTGATATTTAAAGATAAACACATAGATGTCTTAATTACTTCAAAAAATTTAATGATTTAAAAAAAATATTTCCGAGTGGTTATTAAAATAACACCTCAAGTATTTTTTTAGGGTTTAAAAAGAGTTATTTAAAATATTACTAATGATATTTTTTTAGTCTAAAAAAAATTAAATTTTCCCATTAGTTGATTTGAATTCAAGTTTTATTTTTTTACCTACTAAAATTTATATGAATTAAATAATTGAGTAAGATTTTTACTATTAGCTTTTAATATTCTGTTTTTATTAAAATAATAAATATAACTTTTTTTAATGATCTACTCACTTTAAATATATTTGAAATTTTATAAATTATAAATTATATCAAATAATATTAAATTTTATGGCTTTAGAATTATTTAATATTACTAATCTTTGGGTGGTAGGATTAGAACGATGAGGTATTGCATATAGGTATTTTTGTATATTATTTTCATTGCATATATTATCTTTTACTAATGTGTTGTGTAATTATATAAATATTAATATTGGTTTCATAATAACTTTGAAGTTAAATTTATTTATGAGAGAATAATATTTTAAGATGATTGATCACTTGAGAAATTTTTGTATTACAAAGTCTCTTCAAACATAGTCCCTTCAAAGTTATTCGGTAAAATTGTTGAGATATTTATTTATTTTTATATATCTTGTTAAAGCGAGAGCTTTCTGTACTTGGGCAGGAATGTGATCTACATATCTATCTTATCTTATCCTAATATATAGAATCATTTAAAATATGAAAGCTAAATAAGAAAACAAATCTTACCATAATCTTATCTTGACAATCTTACCTTAAAGATTGAAGAGATCGTGCATGATAAATCTTGAATCCGAGGCTTTTTGTTCTTAGTGTTTGGATAGATTTTTGTTATCACATAAAGATGTGATATCTTATTAGATAGAAAAATAAATTTATTTTAACATTTGAATAAGTCATGAAATTGAAGAGCAAATGGAAGAACATAAACATCCATTATTTGAATTCCACAAAAAATTGAAAATTAGATTTGAAAATATATCAATTTTAATTGGTAGTTACTTATAAATTACTATAAACTCTAAGTTTATTCCATGCTAATTTATAAGATTTTTAAATCCAAAATGAGATTATTAATCCTACTTTGTTTTAATATCATCAAATCATATCCCCCTTCAATTCTACCAATAAAACACAACCTAAAGAGTAACTAGGCATGAGGAAGTATTAAAAGAGCTTATACAAGCTACCATTTTTCTAATCATACTTTACCTATTGTGATAGATTCTATTAATGTATTCGAATATATCTAGATACATAGACTAGTAGATTGTCAAATAGATAGGAAGAAAGATGTGCAAATAAATTGATAGATAGACAAATAGATAGACATATACACAGATATAAAGATAAAGAGATAGATAAATAAAAAGATAGATGATAGATAGATATATAGATAGATAGACAGAAAGATAGACAAGATAAATAGACAGATAGATTTATAGATATATTGATAGACATATAGATAGACATAAAGATATATAAATAGATATACAAAGAGATAGATCGATAGATCGATAGATAGAAATATAGACATAGAGATAGATAGATTGACAGATAGATAGACATACATCTAGATATACAAATATTTTGAAATATAGAAAGATAAATAGAGAGAGATTGATATACAGATTGATAGAGAGATAGACGGATATTTAGAGATTTAGAAAGATAGACAGACAGACAGATAGATTAGATTAATAGATTGATAGAAAGAAAAATAGATAGATAGATATATAGAATATAAATAGATAGAGAGATAGATAGAGAGATAGATAGAGAAATAGATAGATAGATAGATAGATAAATAGACAAATAGATAAATATAGTTCTATAGATAAATAGATAGTTAAATTGATAGACAAATAGATAGATAGATAGATAGACAAATAGATAGATTGATTGATTGATTGATTGACTGATTGATAAATAGATTGTTAGAAAATTTAATAGATAAATTGATAGACAAATTGATGGACAGATTGATAGATAGATAGATAGGTTGATTCGTAGATAGATAGATAGACAGATAGATAATAGATTTTTAGATAGATACATAGATAGATAGACAGATAGAAAGATAGATAGTTCATAGATATATAAATAGATAGATAGATTATTAGATAGATAGAAAGATATACAAATATATGGCGAGATAGATATACTGACAGATAGATAGATATATAGATATATAGATAGATAGATATATAGATAGATAGAGAGATAGACAAATAGCCAGATAGATAGATAATTAGAATGATAGAAAAATTAATAGAATGATTGATATAAAGATATATAGACATAATAATAGAAAGATTAATAGACATATTAATAGATAGATTGAAACATAGATAGAAAGTGGATATATAGAAATATTGATAGAAATATATACATAGATAGATAGATAAAAACTAGATATACAAAAAGTTTAATAGATAGATAAATAGATAGATTGATAGATTATTAGACAGCTAGATAGATTAATAAATAGTTTGATAAATTATAGATAGTTAGATAGATTAATAGAGAGATATAAAGATAGATAATCAGATAGATATATAGAAAATTGGATATATAGTTTGAAAGATATATAAATAGATAGTTAGATTGATATATATATATATATATATATATATGCATAAATATAGACAGATATATAGATATACAAAATGATAATTTAAAAGATAGACAAAATGATAAATAGATAGATATATAGATTGATAGATAGAGAAATAAAAATAAAGATAAATGAATAGATATACAAATAGACAGACGGATAGATAGACATATAGATAGACATGTAGTTAGATAAAAACATATACATATACAAATGTAGATAAATAGATAGATAGATTGATAAACAGATAGATAGACAGATAGATAGATAGAAAGATAGATAGATATACTAATAGATAGATAGATAAACAGATAGATAGATTGAGAGATAGATAGATAGACAGATAGACAGAAGATATAGAGATTGATAGATAGATTGATATACATATTGATAAAATGATTGATATACATATTGATAGATAGGTTGAATGATAGGCTGATAGACAGATAGATAGACAAATAGATATATAGATAAATAGATAGATTGATAGATAAAAAGATAGACAAATAGATTTACATATAGATAGACAAAAAAATAGACAGAAAGATAGATAGATATAGAGATAAATAGATAGATTGATAGAAAAAATTATAAATCTAGATAAACAAATAGATAAACAGATAGACATATAGATAGATAGATAGATAGACAATAAGATTAAAAAAATAGATAGAAATATACACAGCTAGATTGATAGATAGAATTGATAGAGTGATTGATAGTTAGATTGATAGATATATTGATAGACAGATTGATAGACAAATAGGTAGATTAACAGATAGATAGATAGATAGAGAGAAACATAGATCCATAAATATTTAGAAATATAGATACTAAGATAGGTAAGTATATAGATAGATAGATAGATCACAACAAGAAAAATCTCATATAGTTAGGGACAATTCCCTAGCTAAATGGGCATTTTCCGTCGCTAAATGGGAAATAGCAATGGATTAACGATAGATCAGTTCCCTATCTAAAGTGCTGGTCACTAAAATGTAGCGAGGAAAAATATCCCTAGCTAATAATTTAGCGACGGAAAAATCACTTGCAAAAAAAACAAATTCCCTAGCTAAAGGGAAATAGCAAGGAAAGATTCCCAAGCTAAAGTGATGGTCGCTAAATTTTAGCGACGGAAATGGTCCCTAGCTAAAAAAATGTAGTGACAGAAAAATCCATTGCTAAAATAAAGATTTCTCCTACTAATTTAACAAGGGATTTTTCTCTATCTATTTTAATTTCAAAACTATTTTCAGAATTTAATTTATTTAAAATTTTTTTAATTAAATAATTTAATATATTAAAATCAAATTGAATAAAAAATGAAACTATACATAATTTATAATAAAAAAAAATAAAATCATTTAATAACTTATTCTAATTCAATATTTTACATAATCGAAACAAAAAATAATAGAATTTTATTACATCTTATTCATCAATGTATCTACCGACACTGCATAAAAATATAATATATTCATTCATTGACGTTGCTTTCTTTCCCTCTACTCCTGTGATAATCATTTTTCTATTGCGACAAAGCTGTCTGAGTAACTGTACATATTGTCTAGTGAAAAATCTAATCATTTATACAAGCTTTGTATGAGGAACAATGTAGTATCATATTTGTAAGAAATTTAAACCACTCAGTCAGATTAAAATAAAAAAAAGATATTCTTTGATCAATATATAATCCTGCAGTATATATGTAAATATATACTAGCATTTCACTCGTACATATATTACTACAGTATATGTACATAAAAACTATCGTATTTTGTGTACATATATACTAAGTACAAATATACTTAGTATATATGTACATAAATTACTATAGTATTATATGTATGTATATACTAAATTTATTCGTACATATATACAGCATTTGTTGCTGTTGCTGTTACTCTCGCTACCACTGCCACTCCTACCACCGTCT
>JAREIK010001504.1:304989-338167 GCA_029783825.1 Sapria himalayana | reverse complement strand
CAATATATCTATGAATTTGTATATCAATCTATCAATAAACCTATGTAAAAATCTATCTATCACCCTCTTTAACAATATGTATATCAATCTATCTATGAATCTATTTATCATCTATCAATCTATCTGTCTATCTATCTTTCTATCTTCTAAATTTTTATCTGTCAGTCTATCAATCTATATATCTATCTATCTATTTGTCTATCTATCTGTCTATCCATCTATATATTTTTATCATCGTGTTTGTCCTTCTTTCTATCTGTCTATCTATCTATCTATTTATCTATCTATTTATATATCTATCTATATGTTTATTTGGTTGTCTATCTATTTGTCAAATTATCTGTCTATCTATCTATCTATTGGTCTACATATCATTCTACCTATCTGGATGTCTATTTGTATGTTTATCTGTCTATATGTCTCTCTGGTTATTTCTATTTGTCTATCTATCTATCTATCTATTTATATGTCTGTCTATCTATCTATTTATCTGTCAATGATCTGTATATCTATTTATCTATATATCTATCGGTATATCTATCTATAAGAATATATATCTATCTATCTGTCTGTCTGTCTATATCTATTTATCTATCTGTGTATCTATCTGAATATATGTCTATTTATTTATTATCTATATGTCTGTCTATCTATCTATCTCTTTTTCTATATCTCTATCTATCTATTTGTGTATCTATCTATCTATCTATTTGTCTATCTATCTATCTATCTATTTATATATATATATCTATCTATCTATCTATCTATCTATTTATCTATCTGTTATTTTATCTGTTTAAATCTCTCTATCTATCTATCTATCAATTTTTTGTCTCTATTTATCTATCAATCTATCCATCAATTTCTCTACTAATCTATCTATTTATCTGACTATTAATCTATCTATCAATCAATCACTCAATATAAATTTCAATCTCATTATATCAATATGTCCATCTATATATCTATCTATATGTTTTTCTATCTATCTATATATTAGTCTGTCTATCTGTCTCTCTATTTGTCTATCTATATGTCTATCTATTTGTGTAACTATATTTTTATCTATCTATCTATTTGTATGTCTTTTTATCTATCTGTCTATCTATTTGTCTTTCTATTATTCCAAGTATCTATTTATATGTCTATCAATTTGTTTGTATATCCATCTATCTATCTATATGTCTACCTGTCTATCTATCTATATCAATCTGTCTATTTACATATTTATATATCTATTTGTCTATCTATCTTTCTATCTATCTATCTATATGTTTTTCAATATGTCTGTCTATGTGTCTACCTATATTTCTATTAATCTATCATTCTGTTGATCTATATATTTGTCTATTTATCTATCTGTTTATCTATTTATCAATCTTTTTATCTACCTATCTATCTATTTATTTTCTATCTATTTATTTATCTACTATCTATCAATCTATCTATATATCTGTCTGTCTATTTATCTTTCTATATATCATTCGATTTATCTATCTATCAAACAATTTATCTATCTATCTGTTTATCAATATATATATATATATTTAGCTGTATATTTTATTGTCTATCTGTCTATCTATCTATCTATATAACTATCTATCTATCTACTTTTTATATATCTATCTATCTATCTATGTGTATATCTATCTGGTTTTCTATCTTTTATCTATTTATTTATCTGTCTATATATAAGTCTATATCTATCTTTTTATCTATATGTCCATCTATCAATCAATCTATTCATCCATCTAAAAAATATATCTATCTGTCTGTTTATCTATTTCTCTGTTGATCTATCTATCTATCTCTCTATATATCTACCTATCTATTTGTCTATCTATATGTCTATCTATCTTTCAATAAAATATCTATTTATTCATTGATTAATCTGCCTATCTATTTGTCTATATAATATATATCTCTATCTATCTATCTATTCATCTATCTATCTATTAGTCTATCTTTTTTTCTATCTATCATATTTCTATATATTTATCTATCTATCTTTCTTTCTATTTATCAATGTATCTACCTATCTATATGATATCTATTTATCTATCTATCTATCTATTTATCTATTTGTCTAATATTTTGTATATCTACTGCTCTATATATATTTATCTATCTGTCTTCTATGTATCTATCTATCAGTTTAACTATCTATCTATATATCTATCTATCTATCTGTAAATATATATATATATATATATATATATATCTTTAAGTCAGTTATCTGTCTATATATTATCTTTCTATCTATCTATATTACTCTCTATAGACTATATATCTATCTATATATCATTCAATTATCTATCAACCATTGGTCTATCTATCTATAAATCTATCTATCTTTCTATATGTCTATTTATCTGTCTAACTATCTATCTATATATTTGTCTTTCTTTCTATCTATTTTATATTTCTATATTGTCTCTCTTTCTATCTATATATTATCTATCTATTTATATATCTCTCTATCTATCTGTCTATCGATTTGTCTATCTATCTATATATCTATCTATATATCTATCTATATATCTTTCTTAATATATGTCTATATATATATATATATATCTATATCTATCTATCTATCTATCTCTCTATCTATATGTTTATCTATCTCTCTATCTGTATGTCTATATCTATCTAAATATCTGTTTGTTTATCTATCTATCTTTCTTGCTTTCTATCTATCAATCTGTCTATCTATCTATCTATCAATCAATCTATCTATCTATATTTTTATCTATTTGTATATTAATCTATCTATATGAGCTTTTTCCATAACTAAAATAGAATAACGATGGATTAACAATAGAAATTATCCCAAGCTAAAGAGCTCATCACAAAATATTAATGAGAAAAATCCCGAGCAAATATTTTAATGATAGAAATTTCCTTGCTAATTATAAATTTTCCCTTGCTAATTTTAATCATAATTAAGAATAATAATTAATATTATTAATTGAAATTGTATAAAAAATTCTCTAGCTAAATTAGCTGGGAAAATTCCCTAGCAATTTTGATTCCAAAGCTATTTTCACAATTTTATTTTTTTACAAAAAATTTAATTCCATATTTTAAATTTTTATAATAATTTGAATAAAAACATATATTATAAGCCATTATTTATAATTAACAAAATGAAAAAGTACTTAATAAATTAATATGATACAATAAATACATAGTTAACATAAAAACATAACATAGTTATATAATCATTTTAAACTAAATCATCACCCTCACCATTAGCTGATGCATTTGTCTATATATATATATATCTATCTATCTATCTATTCATCTATCTATCTATTAGTCTATCTTTTTTTCTATCTATCTATATTTCTATATATTTATCTATCTATCTTTCTTTCTATTTATCAATGTATCTACCTATCTATATGATATCTATTTATCTATCTATCTATCTATTTATCTATTTGTCTATATATTTGTATATCTACCTGTCTATATATATATTTATCTATCTGTCTTTCTATGTATCTATCTATCAGTTTAACTATCTATCTATATATCTATCTATCTATCTGTAAATATATATATATATATATATATATCTTTAAGTCAAGTTATCTGTCTATATATTTATCTTTCTATCTATCTATATTACTCTCTATATGACTATATATCTATCTATATATCATTCAATTATCTATCAACCATTTGGTCTATCTATCTATAAATCTATCTATCTTTCTATATGTCTATTTATCTGTCTAACTATCTATCTATATATTTGTCTTTCTTTCTATCTATTTTATATTTCTATATTTGTCTCTCTTTCTATCTATATATTATCTATCTATTTATATATCTCTCTATCTATCTGTCTATCGATTTGTCTATCTATCTATATATCTATCTATATATCTATCTATATATCTTTCTTAATATATGTCTATATATATCTATATCTATCTATCTATCTCTCTATCTATATGTTTATCTATCTCTCTATCTGTATGTCTATATCTATCTAAATATCTGTTTGTTTATCTATCTATCTTTCTTGCTTTCTATCTATCAATCTGTCTATCTATCTATCTATCAATCAATCTATCTATCTATATTTTTATCTATTTGTATATTAATCTATCTATATGAGCTTTTTCCATAACTAAAATAGAATAACGATGGATTAACAATAGAAATTATCCCAAGCTAAAGAGCTCATCACAAAATATTAATGAGAAAAATCCCGAGCAAATATTTTAATGATAGAAATTTCCTTGCTAATTATAAATTTTCCCTTGCTAATTTTAATCATAATTAAGAATAATAATTAATATTATTAATTGAAATTGTATATAAAATTCTCTAGCTAAATTAGCTGGGAAAATTCCCTAGCAATTTTGATTCCAAAGCTATTTTCACAATTTTATTTTTTTACAAAAAATTTAATTCCATATTTTTAAATTTTTATAATAATTTGAATAAAAACATATATTATAAGCCATTATTTATAATTAACAAAATGAAAAAGTACTTAATAAATTAATATGATACAATAAATACATAGTTAACATAAAAACATAACATAGTTATATAATCATTTTAAACTAAATCATCACCCTCACCATTAGCTGATGCATTTGTGCTAGGCTCTCCTTTGTGGATACTCTGCTAAAACTCTGGGTGCTATCTATCTTAACAAGGCTGCTAATTGTTACTCCATTTAGGTCATCTTCTATTGCATTGTATTCTTTATTTCTTTCATCTCATCATTCACTTGTATCATTTCTTACATAGACATCTATTCAAACTTAAATGATACAAAGGATGACAACTTATTAATTAAGCAAAATTTATATATATGACCATCACTTATATATAATTTACCAATATGCATGATGAATACTGATTCGGAGAATTATCAAGTTTTGCGGCACATATATTACCTTTACCAATCATTGTGCAAAATTTAATCCATTAAACAAATATTGAATTTCCAACATACTATTTTAGAACATGGAAGAAATAAAATCATTACCTAGTAGCTATTGGAATCATCAACTTGAAAGAATCTACTAACAGATTGCTGACCACTGCTAGAGCCATATGGCATGTTGTGAGAATGAAGCTTGTATTCCATCTTCTCCTGCATCACTTTAGAAATGACCCGTACAAAATATGGATGAATAAATCAACATTACTCAGATGAAAATCTTTCAGTTTATTGAACTTGCACGATACTAGAATTGAACATCATATTTGAAACTCATTATGCATTTTAGTTTTGAATAATAAGGATCAGAAAACACATTAAAAAATCTGATGTACATAAAATATAGAGCTCATGAAATATTTTGGATTCCAGTCCAACAAAGTTTCACATTACTGATTCCATCAATTAGGTATATCTATATGAATTTGCTTGCAAGGCAGGTGGATTCTAAGTTTTAAACCTCAATTCCTTTCGAATAAGTGATTGACGTTAATGTGAAGGATGGCTGTCCGATGTCTAAGTTTAGATACAGAAAAAACGAAAATATCAAGAAGATTCATGGGCTGCAACAGCATAAGCAGTATGACACTGTCAAAGCCTTGAGATATGGTCATCTCATGAAAATGGTAGATCAGGATCATGATGGCTTGCACAATAAAGGTTTAGTGATCAATTCATTCACTATTCATGGTTGTCTTTGTTTATGATTTCATCGTTCTTGATTGATTTTAACACCCTAATCATAAAGGCAACGCATACAAGTGGAAGAGGTGTACCTTTCTAAACCAGTTAAGTTTATCACATAATACTTTGGCCAACTAAGAAGGATATTCATCATGCACAACTTAATGAAAAAAAGATTTGCATTAGCTGCTAAAAAAATGCCATCGTATCTACACTTAATCTCTTCATCAAACAAAAATATAGCAATAGCCACAAATATTATAACCTAAAAATGCAAGAAAACTATGGATGTTATCCCTCATAAATACAAACTATGATGCATAGGTGCAAGGGGAATTATAGTTATCAAGAGGGCAGCGGCACTGACGGACTAAGAAGGGGGTCAGTAGTAGAAACGGGGTAATGGTGACATTAAAAGTGGTGGCACAAAAAATAATAGCAAACATTGGGGTGTTAGCTGTTATTTTCTGCCGACTCTATAATGGGCCAAAACAACATATTCAAAGCCTTCCAGTTATGCAAACGATAAGTCTACCTAATAAGGACTCATATTTTAACTAAGAAAACTAAAAAGAAGCAACATTCTTCATGCATATTTTTGCCTAGTCATATTCATTATCACCAAAGCCAAAATAACCCCACCAAATGTGATATGCAAATCCCAACTTAAAAAATATGAAACAAATTACAACATGATTTATGCTACACGCCATATATGCATAAAGAAGCAGCAAAAAATACCACTTGTTCACTCAATGGCTTGCATTGCATCAACTGGTTAATCTACTCATCTATATTTCCTTTTTCACTTGAATGGAATCAATCAGAGCTATTCTTCTTCCACACCTTACTTTTGGCTTTGATATACTGTTGTGTTTAAAATATTATTATAAATGTTACATATATATAAATATAAATATATATATATATATATATATATGTAACACTTTTATAAATATTATATAGTATATATATCAAATTTATATAAACATTATAAATATTATATATTTATAGAAAAATTTATATGTTATATATATGTTTAAAAATAGGTATAAACATTTTATATATTATACAAATGTTATATAAAAAATTTTATAAATTGATAGTGTTATGTAAATATTGTATAAATATTTATAAACATTTATACATATTTATAAAAATTTATATATAACATTATATTTTATATAAATATATCAATTATATATATAATGTTATATGATTATATATATTAAAGCATAGACATTTATATATAATGTCATATGATTATATAAATGTATAAAGTTTATATATGATGTTATCTATTTATAATATATTTGGAGACAATCAAAACAGAACTCATATATTTCAACCACTTTAGTTTGATCTCTCATTCTTCTATGAGAGATCAAATTTAATAAAGTATATCTAGTCATATTACTATTGATGTATCACAATAAAATATAATCCATCAAAAAATAAAAATATAATTATCTCAAAAAAAAACATCATTAAAACAAAATCATGATATAATATATATCAGTCATATAAATTTTAATTTTCTAAATAATGTGATTCATAAATTCATGATATAACTTAAAAGATAATCTAAATTATGCTTAAATTTTATGCAAATGCTTTAGAATCAAAATATAATTGCAACTAATAATGGCATGGTTGTTCGATGGGTAGGGTATTAAATTCACAACTACTCGAAGATTACGAGTTCAATCCTAATTCCTAATTAGCTATCAATAACATCATTTGTTTGGTCAAGAATTCATTCCTCTTGTTGTTTGGGTAGATTGCCTTGGGTCAGATACTACCCAATTACACACACACATGCACGCATGCACGCATGTCTATATACACATACATATATATATATACATACATACATACATACATACATACATACATATATATATATATATGTATGTATGTATGTATGTCTATATTAATATATATATATATATATATATATATATATATATATGTATGTATGTCTATATAAATACATATATATATATATGTCTATAAATACATATATAAATGTCTATATACACATATATATGTTTATACACACACACACACACACACACACACATATATATATATATATATATATATATATACATATATATACATACATACATATATATGTATGTATGTATGTATGTATGTCTATATACATATATATATTTATATATACATATGTATGTCTATATAAATATATATATGTATATATGTATATATGTATATTTGTATATGTCTATAAATACATATATATATATATATATATATATATATATATATATATATATGTCTATATACACATATATATGTTTACACACACACACACACACACATATATCTATATATCTATATACATACATACATACATATATATATATATATATATATATATATATATATATATATAACTTTCTATATCTATATATATACCTACAATACATACATACATACATACATATATATATATATATATATATATATATATATATATATATATATATCTATCTATCTATCTATCTATCTATCTATCTATATACATACTTAAATATAAATCTATATATCTATATACATATATATATACATACATATATATAATCTATTCTAATGTCAATTCAATTAAAGTAATCATTGTTGATAACTATAATAAAAATGACACTTAATCAATCAGTTGAGCATGGTTTGTGTAGACATGTATGTGTACTCAATGCACAAGGTTCTTGGCTAACATAAGGTTAGAGAAAGATATATAAATATATATATCAACAAATCTTACCATTGATATATCAAAGAGGTCATATATGATTGTCTTGAACTCGAGGCTTATTACTATTGAGTGAATAAATGTATCATCACATCAAAACATGATTTATTTTAATTTTAATTTAGGCAAAGTAGTCTATGTTGATGGACCATCACCAAAAATGGCATTGAATCCATCAGTTGAGCTTAAATATAAAGAAGAATACAACCGTATGTGTATTTTGAGGAGAGATGTGAAGGAAAGGTACCTGAAGAATGTTCTCCAGCTCCCTAAATACAAAGTTAAGAACTTCATGAGACTTACAATGTGAATTAAATTTGGAATCATCTTCTCTAGAAAAAGTAGATTTTATTTTAAAAAAACAATACTACCTAAGAGTAAATACACCGGGCTGCTTCTAGCTGGGACATCTCCTCATCAAATACATAAATAGTTACCAAAACTTTAGGTGCATTGACAAACTACATGAACCTTCAAAACAAAAAGTATCAATTAACTTTGGTTAGAAAAATAATTGGCGGGTCTTGTTTGTAATCGTTTGAGAGCTATTTTGGCAAAGAAAGTTTCATGATCATGGCATTGATCTGCTTTGATTTTGATTGAAGAGCCTGCAAGACCTGTCAGTGATTCTGTGACTTTTAGATGACTCACAAATGACTTTAAAAGACCAGTACCAAGCTTCTCTATCTTCCCATTGCTCGTGAAGAACAACGAACACCTACAATGATCAAAAAATCAATTAACATATACATACATATCTATCTAGAGAAAGAGAGAGAACGATAAAGAGAGACAAAGAAAGATTATATATGCACATGTAGAAAATATTACATCATTATAGATAAAAAATCTGTCCATGATGATTTAGGTGATAGTTGGAGCACAACATAGACTATTGGTGTATTTGCATTCATATACCCCAATTGTATGTACTTCCTCTTAATTCAATATGTTTCTTTATATTCATCTATAATTATAGCAAATAAAAATATTAAGCTTGCGGTGCATATCCTAGAAAACGTAAAAATAAAAAAAATGAAAAAGATGATCAAATCAAAATTTTAATATTACGGTGCAAGTCTAAAAAACAACATGCATAGAATCATGGGTCCAACCGAGATTAAGAAAAAAAAATAGCTGACTTTTTAGAATTTAAATTCCAAATTAGAAACAAAAGTCAATAAAAAATATAATAGTGATCAGTTGAGAAATAAATGAAAATGCAGATCTGATACCATCAACACTAAATCCAATTCTAAGATACAAATCAAAGATGATGAGTTTTTAAGAAATGCTCATATTTTTCTAGCATAAACTCGAATGTCAAGCAAGATGAACCACATGATAATCTTTCGGAAAAAAGAAACAATGATTTATTGGGAATCAGAAACTAGATTATCAGTTAATGATAGATTGTTCAACGGCAACCTGTATCATAGCGATATACAAGTGAAATAGATACATCACATGAGAATCTGTTGATGAACTTGAGTTACTTTGTTCTAAACAGGACAATTTGTTTTGATATCTCATGGTGTTTTTTTTCTTAAGTTACAAAAGAAGAAAACAATACCCATACTTTTTTTCTTAAATTACAGAAGCATAAAACAATAAGCACACATTTTGTATTTTAAATCCATAAAACCCTAAAAAATTAATCATTAGAAGAACAAAGTTCACACTAACCATATGTTGTTTCACTCATGGTGGAGAGACAAAATCAAATAAGTGATGTGAAAATAGAAGAAAAAAGAATAAAAATTGGGGAAAAAAGAAAAAAAGATTAAAATCGATTAATCTGTACCAACCAAACTTCACCAGTGGAAATCAAATTGTAAGAAAGAAAGAAATATAATTTGTATTCTGAAGGAGAAGAGCATTGTTATTCTTACTTGGTAACAAGAATAGGTAGAATTATGAGTTACACGTGCTCCCATAGTCCCAATTCGTTTCTCCTCTCTTCCTCTTCAGAAAGATAGATAAATTAGTTTATGTGCTTGTATGCCTTAGCATTTTTATATTTCACAGAAACTATAAATAAAAAATAAATGTAAATATATAGAAAAAAAAGAAACAAAAATATAAAAGTAAACAAAAATTATTAAAAATAAATAATTTAAATAAAAAAAAGAAATATATTTTTAATTAACTATAAATGATATTATTTTATAAATAAAAAAATAATATAATATCATAATAAAATATTTCATATATATATATATAATGATTATAAAATTTTAAAAATTAAATTTATTTTTTATGAATATAATATGAAATTATTATTATGTCATCAAATTTCATATTATTTGATATAAAATTATAATTTATAAAATTCCAAAATGTACTTAATGTGAAAAGTTCAATAAAAAAAGTTATATTTATTATTTAATAAAAATGGAATATTATAAGTTAATAGTAATGATCTTATTCAATTGTTTAATTCATATAAATTTTAGTATGGACAAAAAACACTAGAAGAAAAATTCTATATAGCTAGGGATAATTCCCTAGCTAAATGGGCATTTTCCGTTGCTAAAAGGGATATAGCGATGGATTACCGATGGATCAGTTCACAATCTAAAGTGCTTCTTACTAAATTTTAGCGACAAAAGTATCCCTAGCTAAAAAGTTAGCAACAGAAAAACCCCTTGCTACGAAAGATAAAATTCCTAGCTAAATTAGCAAGATAACTGATATATTCCATCACTAAACAAAAATAATGACGGATGATTCCCTAGCTTAAGTGCTGGCCTATAAATTTTAGTGACGGATATAGTCTCTAGCTAAATAAATTTAAAGATTGAAAATCCATCGCTAATTTTAATATTTCCCTTTCTAAATTAGCTAGGGAAAATTCCCTAGCTATTTTAATTTCAAAAATAATTTCAAAATTTAATTTATTTTAAAATTTTTTTATTAAATAATTTAATAATTTTATATCAAATTGAATAAAAATTAAAACAATAAATAATTTATAATAAACAGAGAATAAAATCATTTAATATGTTATTCAAATTTAATATTTACATAATTGAAACAAAAAAATAAAAAACATTTATTTCATCTTATTCATCAATGTATCTACAGACAGTGCATAAAATATAATATATCCATTCATTGATATTTCTTTCTATTCCTATGCTCCTCCGATCATCATTTTTCTACTGTGACAAAGCTGTCTGAGTCATGGCACGTAATGTCTAGTGAAAAATTTCATCACTTATAAAAGCTTTGTATGAGGAACAATGCTGCATCATATCTATAAGAAATTTAAACTACTCAGTCAAATTAAAAAAATCATGTTTTGATACATATATAATCTTATAGTATATATGTAAATATATACTAGCATTTCACTCGTACATATATTACTATAGCATATGTACATAAAAATAATAGTATTATGTGTACATATAAACTGAGTACAAATATACTTAGTATATATGTACATAAAATACTACAGTATTTTATGTATGTATATACTAAATTTATTCATACATATATACCTCATTAGTGCTGTTGCTGCTGCTCCTGCTGCTGCTCTTACTGTTGCTGCCATTGCCATTTTCATTGCCGCTCCTGCTATTGTTGTCTTTGCCGTTGTTGCTGCCAATACCAATGCTACTATCGCCACTACCGCTGCTGCCGCTGCCACCAATGCCACCACTACCACTACCACCAATTTTGCCGATGCCGTAGCTGCCGCTACCGCCGTAGCTGCCACAACTGCCGCTACTGCCCTCGTTGCCGGTGGTGTTGCTGCATGTCATAGCTATGCTGCTGTCGCTAGCACCACTGCTACCTACGCACTGCCGCTTCTGCCTATGCTTCCGGTGCTACCACTACTTATGGTGCTGCCACTACTACCACCACTGCTTTCAGTGCAGCCGTAGCTGCTGCCTCTGATGTCACCGCACCCACTCTCCCACCACTGCTGCCACTACTTATGGTGCAGCCACTGCCGCTACCTTCGATGCCATAGCTACAACCACTCCCGCTACTGCCACCGCTGCCACCGCCATTGTTGCTATTGTGGCCCTCACTATTGCCGACAACACCACGGCCACCGCCATTGTTGCCATTGTGGCCCTCACTACTACTGACAATACCACTGCCGTCGCTGCCCTCTGTTGCTGATACTACTGCTGATAATAAGTTTTTACATACATATAAAAGGCTAAAACTCTACCCAAAAAATTCGGAGACACACAAACATTTTCACAGATATAAAAAAATAGTTATTATAGAAATGAGCAGACACAAATTAAAGTTGATTGTCATACCGCTTAAACTAAAATTTAATTAAATAATTAATATTTTTATATTAAATTTAATAAACAGAAAACTATAAATGAAACTTTTAAATTAAAAAAAAACTCATTTAATAACAAATTCTAATACAATATTTTAAATAACTAAAAAAATTATATTACATCTTAGTTATCAATGTATCTACTGACTATTCATAAAGTATAATCTATCAATGCATTGACGTTGCTTTATCTCCCTCTTCTCCTCCCATCACCAACTTTCCGCTACGAAAATATTGTTTGAGTCACGATGCTTCATGTCTATAGAAAAATCCATTCGCTTATACTAGCTTTGTAAGGGAAACAATGCGGTACCACATTTGTAAGAAATTTAAACAACCAAATAAAATCAAAATAAATTAAAATAAAACTATGTTTTGATAAATATATATTACTACAGCAAAAATGTACATATATACTAGCATTTGACTCGTACATATATTACTGCAGTATTTATACTTATAAAATGTAGTATTATTCATACATATATACCGAGTGCATATATACTTAGTATATATGTACATAAAATAATGTAGAATTATACGTACGTATATAGTGACTATATACGTACGTATATATCATATTTGTTGCTGTTCATACTACTCCCACTATCACTACCACCCTTGCCAGTGCTACTGCTACTGCCGCTACTGTCACCGCTGCCGGTACTGCCATTGCTGCAGGTGCTGCTGTAGTTGTGGCTGCTGTCGGTGCTGCCTCTGGTGCCATTGCAGGCACTACAGTCACTACTGCTGCCGATGATGACACCACCATTGATGTTGCCACTGCCTCTGTAGCCTCTCCTGCCTCTGATGCCTCTCCTACCACCGCCGCTGCCGCGGCTGCCACCGCTACAGCTGCCACCACTGGCGACGCCCCCGCAGCCACTGATGCCGCTACTACTGTCGCTGCCGACGCTACCGCTTCTGGTGCCACTACCGCCACTACCATCACTACTGCTATCACCACCGCTTCCACAGCTACCACTACTGATAATAAGCTTTTACATACATATAATAGACTAAAACTCAAACCAAAAAATTCGAAGAAACACAAACATATTCACACACACACACACATAGTTAATATAAACATGAACAAACACAAATTAAAGTTGATTGCCATATAGTTTAAATAAAAATGTAATTAAATATTTTATTATTTTTAAAATACATTTTATAAAAACATAAACTATAAATGAATCTTTTAAATTTAATAAAAAAATTAATTTATTAACTTATTTTAATACAATATTTTAAATAACTAAAACAAAAAAATAAAGAAAAATATATTACATCTTATTAATCAATGTATCCACCAACTTTGTATAAAGTATAATCTATCATTGCATTGATGTTGCTTTCTCTCCCTCTGCTCCTCTGATCACCAACTTTTCGCTGCGAAAATACTGTTCGAATTCATGATGCATCATGTTTGTTGAAATATGTCTTCACTTATACAAGCTTTGTATGGGAATCAATGTGGTACCATATCTGTATGGAAATTTAAACCACCAATCAAATCAAAATAAATAAATAAAAAACTATGTTTTGATAAATATATATTGCTATAATAAATATATACATATATACTAGCATTTCACTCGTACATATATTACTATAGTATATGTACATATAAACTATCGTATTATGCATAAATATATACAGAGTACATATATATATACTCAGCATATATGTACTTAAAATACAATAGTATTATATGTACGTATATGTTGACTATATAGGTACTATATACCCACATATGCTGCTATTGCAGCTGCTCCTGCTACCACTTGCCACTGCCTACCACTGCTGCTGCTGCTACCACTGCAGCTGCTGATGCCGCTGCCGATGCTGCTGACGTTGCTTAACACTGCCACTGTCTGTGCTGCCACTGATGCTATCATAGCTGCCGTGTTGCCGCTACCACACCTAACCACCATCGCGGTAGCCACTGATGCCGTAGCTACCACATTTGCCGTAGCTGCCACTATGGTCAAGGACGTCGCCTCTGCCACTACTGCCGGTGCTGTCGGTGCCACCGCCCGCTCTGCAACCACTGCCACCTCTACCACCCCTATCAACACACTCTACTACTGCCACTGCCATCATCGCTGCCAATGCTAAAAATAGGCTTTTACTTACCTATAATCGGCTAAAACTCTACCCAAAAAATTCAAGACACAAAAACATATTCACGGATATATAAAAATAAATATTATAGACATTAAAAACATAAATTAAATTTTATTATCTTACAGCTTCAACAAAAATACTATATATGTCCAACAATTATGTTTCGAGATAAATAGAGTGCAAAAATAAATTGTCTTTAGAATAATAAAGATAGGATAAGCTAGCCCTCTTTTTGATAAAGCTGAAATCTGTAAATATGAGACCCATGCATTGGAAGGACCATGGTAATGTCTAAATACTTTGAATCAGAAAAGCAAAGAACAAAACCAAAATAAAAAAAATTGAAACCTACAAAAATATCATAATTATTTGCTACACAATGTCATCTATTTTTATTATAGTTGCATTTAGCTATTTTAAAAACAAACTAAGTTCTGTAAGGACCTTCCAAATACTTAGTAGAAGCAATTCATGGAATGCAATTGGTATTAATCTCTGTATAAATACATGACAGTCATGACTTATCATTCCAAATATCTTAAGATTCTTCATATCCACGCATCTACCCATATTTGACACATATCCATCAGGGAATTTCAAATTTTTAACCCATTCACACAATATATGTATTGCCTTCTTATCAAGTGTGCAGCAAGCTTTAAGGAATTTTTCTATTTCCTCATTCTGTTTCAAATCAGGATGCCAACAGTAACCATTCAGCTCTTGTCTTGATTTTAAAGTGTTTTTTGTTTTTCCGTCTTCATTAAGAACAATGTTGAAAACATTGTCAAAAAAATTTATTCAATATGCATTACATCTAGTTATGACTAATTAAATTGGACTTCTAATAGGGAAATTCCCAAAATATACAATGTTTCCTTCGGCCAAATAATTTGCTTTTTGGTCTATTACTTCTAGTAGCATCCTTTTCAATTACCTTATTCAAACCTAAAATATGAATCTTTGTAATAATAGCATCTCCTAAATGAACTGCTGGTGCAACTGTCATCACAAATTTAATTTTTCAAAATGCAATTCTATTTCTTTAAAATGGATGAATCATAGGTAGAAACTTACTATGGTTACCAAATCATGACTATTTACCACTAAATTTGAGGGTAAATGCATCAGAATTTGTCAGGAAATATGGGCATGTGAATCTTTTGTAGTACTCCAGCCAGACAACATTGAATATGCAGGAAAATAACTTACCGTTCACATAAGGGCTGCCTGCATAATGAAATTCTGCTTCTTTGAGATATCATATGTATTCATGCCAACATCTCATAAATGATTTAACTATGCAATAAGAGGCTGTAAGAAAACATCGAGCATGTCTTTCGGATTTTGTAGCCCTAGAACCAATATTGACAAAATCATATATTACTCCTTCAAACACAACCACGAAGGCAAGTTATAAGGTGTCACAATCACAGGCCATGTTGAATACTATTGTCCAGATTGGCCAAATGGCTGAAATCCATCAGTGCAAAGACCTAATATCATATTTCGACTTTATGCGGCAAAATCTTGATGTATATAATTAAAATGCTTCCAAGTAGGTGAATGTGATGGATGACGCATTACCCCTTCTTCAACCTCATGCTCGGAATGCCACCTCATATCATTTGATGTAGCATTTGATGCATATAGTCTCTATAATCGAGGAATTATTGGAAAATAATACATCTTCTTAAAGACAACCTTCAATTTTTGTCACGTATCTACAACAAGAGTTACCTTCCTAAACCGAGAATGGTCACAAAACTTATAGCTAATTAAATCACTATCACCGCCTCAATATAACATGCATCTATTTAAACAACAATCAATTTTTTCAACTGGTAGACCAATTTCTCGTAGTAACTTCTTAGTGGTGTAAAAGTTGTTAGCAATCAAATTATTATCCGGAACAATCTCTTTCATCAGTTCTGTCACCTGATCAAATAATTTTTCAAACATATAATTTTCTGACTTAATGCTCATTAGTAGAGCCACAAGTGACAATTACGAATGTGTTTTACAACCAGGCCACAACTCTTTATCTGTAGCTTTAAGCATTTCATAAAATTTATGAGCTTCAGGATTTGGTGGTTCATCCATGTAATCCATATTGAAGTCAGCACCAAAAGCTTTCATTATCATTCTATGGTATGTGTTTGATGATTCTTCACCACAAGCAAATGATTCAATACCCTTATTTTGATCAATATTCAGAGCCATTGTACTTTCTCCATGATAAATCCAAACAAAAAAATTTGGCACAGAGCCATATTTAGCCAAATGATATCTTATAGTGTTTGCATCACGAAAAGGGATATTCTGACACTTGCGATGATTACATGGACACTTAATTTTTTCTCCATCCATCAATATTGATTGACTAAATGCAAAGTTGATGAAAGTTTCAAGCCTATTCAAAAAATCTTTATTCAAAAATCCATTAATAACCCTTCTACACATCCACTGACGATCTGAGCTCATTTTGCCATGTTTTATTTACAAAAAATAAAGCCCAATCATTATTATAAATAAAACATTTTATTACTTTAAAATATACAAATTATTAGATAAAATTACTTATAGTTTTATATTTAAAATTTAAATATCATGAAAATCGAGGCGATGCGATTGTAGAATCTACATTAATAAATAAAGTAATTTTTAGCACGATAAAGATTAAAAGATATCACAGTTATACTAGATAAAGAGTGCAAAGTACGATAATGCATAAGAAAAAAAGCAAAAAAAAAGACATTTAATGTTTAAAGGAGGAGAGGGGGAGAGAGAGAGAGAGAGAGATTAGGTGGGGAGAGAGAGAGGGGCAGAGAAATGGGGAGACGAGGGGAGAGAGAGAGAAAGAGAAGGAGAGAGAGGAGTGAGAGAGAGGTGGAAAGAACTAGTGAAAGTGAGAGAGAGGGAAAGAGAGGGAAAGAGAGAGAGAGAGAGGAAGATAGAGAGGGATAGAGAGGGAGAGAGAGGGAGAGAGAGAAAGAGGGAGAGAGGGAGAGAGGGAGAGAGAGGAAGAGAGGGAGAGAGAGAGAGAGAACAAGCAAGAATGGAGAGCAAGAAAGAAAATAACAAGAGAGAGAGTGTGACACAAAGAAAAAGAGGAATAGAGTGATAGGAAGAATTAGAGAGGGAGAGAGAGAGAGAAATAGAGAGTGCAATGTTAGAATAAAAAATTATATAAAAGAAAATAATTTTTTTTTATATAAACCTATCAAATATTACATCTTTTCAATACATAAGTTCATAATTGAGCCTAAGGTCCAAGGGCAGGGATTAGGTTAGAGTACGACGTTTATTTGTACTATACCATATATGAGCCCAATCAACGGACACTTTCATTCTACGTGCTTACATATCATTCATATTATATCTTATGCCATTTAATTTCAAATTAGTTCAACAAATTAATATTATCCCATATATAATTATATGTTAGGAAACATATAGTAAATTTTCTAAATAGTTACATATAGTTAAACATATAATTATATATAGATATATGCATACAAATAGTTATAAGTAAATATAAATAAATGTATACCAAGTTATAAACAATTATATAGATTTACATATATGTATACATAATTAAAAATAAAGTTATATTTATTTATATAGCATTATTTATAGTTATAAGAATATTTATATATAGATATACACATATAGTTAAACATTGTGTTGTATGTTTTTATAAATATTGTTACATGTAGTTATAGATATAGTTACACGTATAGTTAAACTTATATGTATTCATGCATGTATATATATTTTTTCATATAATTTCATATATTTATACATATAGTTATGTATAGGTATGGATATACTAAAATATATTTTTATCCTAATATATAAAAATTAAATAAAATAAATGTTGTTCATTAATTTATTTAAATATAGTTATGTATAAAAGCTTTTATAGTTATATTTTTAGTAAGATAGAATTATTTATAGTTATATGTTAGTATACATATAATATATATAGTTATAAAAAATTATATATCATTAAACATTTAGTTTTATATATATATATATATATATATATATATATATATATTCATACGAGTAGTTAAATTTAGTTCTACATAAATATATACAATGTTATATACAAATATATAAATTTACATATATGTAAGCATATATGTATAAATAGTTAAAAATATAGTTATATTTAATTATATAAAGTTTTATTTAGTTTTACAAATATTTATATATAGTTATACACATATAATTAAATATGATGTATGTTATTATACATGTAATTATAAATATAGTTACATGTGATTATACATATAGTTACACTTATAGTTAAACTTATATTTATACATGTTTGTAAATATATTTGTTCATATAATTTCATATATTTATATATATAGTTATGTATTGGTATGGATATACTAAAATATATTTTTTATATTAATATATACAAATGTATATTAAATATATGTTGTTAATTATATATTTTAATATCAGTTATACATTAATAATATAAAATTATGTATAGTTATATATTATTATACATATAATATATATAGTTATAAAAAATTATATATCATTAAACATATAGTTATATATATATATTCATATATATAGTTATATTTAGTTTTACATAAATATATACAAAGTTATAAACAAGTATATAGGTTTTCATATATGTATACATATATGTATGAATCGTTAAAAATATAGTTATATTTAATTATATAAAGTTTTATTTTGTTTTAAAAATCTTTATATATAGTTATACACATATAATTAAACATAATGTTGTATGTTGTTATACATGTAATTATAAATATAGTTACATGTGGTTATACATATAGTTACACGTATAGTTAAACTTATATCTATACATGTAGGTATATATATTTGTAGTAAAATAATTTTTGAATACTAAATTATTCAAATATATATTAAATATAAGTTGTAAATTAATTATTTAAATATATATATGTATAAAGCTTTTATAGTGGTACTTTATAATAAGATACAATTATTTATAGTTATATGTTATTATACATATAGTATATAGAACTATAAATATTTTTATATAGTTAAGCATATAGTTATATATAGATATATTCATATAGATACATATACATAAATAAATAAAGTTATAAATAAATATATAGATTTACATATATATATATACATACTTACAAATATTGCTATATTTAATTATGCAGTGTAATATAGTTATACATATATTTATATATAGTCATACAACTTCAATAAATATCTAAAATATGGTCAGCAATGATGTTTAGAGAGAGAGAGAGAGAAAAGAAATACTATATTTCTACAATTTTCTACATGAGCTGGAAGTTACTTTGAATGGCCATTTACTACTACTTCTATAGCGAAAAGATGTTCTGCTAAAGCATCATAAATTTCTTCCATATATCTGCATGTCCATATATGTATATATAGGAAAAATATGAAGATATGTGAATGAAAATGAAAAAAAAAATGATATAAAAAAATACTACTCAATAATAATAATTTATACCTAAAACTCATGCCTATACATAATGAATAAAAATGATTGATGAAACTTTACATATCGAGTATTCCCATAAAAAATAAAACAACTAAATAAAATAAATAAAATCTCACAATAATATAATAGTATGAATAAATTATATAAAATGACATTATCATTTATTAAATAAAATAAAAATTCACTTATAAATACAAAAAGAAACTATAAATACTCTTAATCTATATGAATCATCTCATCCTAGTATCTCAAGATAATAAAATATAATATTACAATATAATTCTGAATAGTTTTAAAATTTTTATTTTTATTTACAACTTATTAATATTTTTTATTATTCATTTTGCTGTATTTTTATGATATGTTACTATTTTTTTTTATTATATTGTATTGATGTTCTTGAAATTATATTAATTTAAATTTATTATATTAAGATATGAAATAATATTTAATAATACTTGACTAAAAAATAATTAGTAAATATGTTTATTTCATATTAAACTATAAAAGTCTACTCACATAAAAGAGTACTCACACATATTCACTAGTACTATAAAAAATTGTTTCATTAATGATACATACATTTCCATAATACTTCTCATATTTTCTTATATTCTTTATTACTATTTATTACAAGATACATCTACCACAAATTTTTTGAAACACGAAACATAGATTCAAGCTTGTAGGTTACAACTAATAGTTATGATACTCAACTAATAACTACAACGTTCAACTAACAATACTAAAAATATTTTTTAGTTTTTTAAATTGTTTAAATAAACATATTGCAGCATAGAAAAATTACCATGTGTTAAAAGATGATGTTATTAACACAGCAGGATAAAGGGTATCCTAACGAATGTTGTTGTAAGGAGAATACTCTTGTATGACATGAAATTCATCAACATTATAGAGATACCCAAACTCTTAATAATCCATAGTTGTTAATGGTATAAATTATAGTTAATATAAATTTGGTAGAAGTTGAATTGTTATAGTAATAATAAACTACATTGTTATAGATAAAATCATAAATTGAAGTTAAAACATTTTTTGGTAGAAAAAAATCTATTGTGTTGCATGACATTGTGGGGATTATAAACATTAAAATTTTCTAAATATTTTTAATAGTTTTATATCCTTTATCTACAGCAAAAAAGTTATAGATTTAAAATATTATACTTTTTTTATCTACCTACCCTTCCCCCAAACTCAACCCAAAAATTATTATTTGGCTCGTATATAAACTATGAGGCTTCATGATTAGAATAGGTAAAACTCACGTCCCAACATGTGAACAACATGATAAATGATAGCACAATAGAAAACTTATCCAACATCTATGAGGATCGGACTCATATTTTCAGTCTTAGAGTATTCATCATCTTTTGACGATTAGTCTACCATGTTGTTGATTCGGATTTTTATTACCATGCTATTTGTTTTTAAAAGTATTATTTTTGATAGTAATTATGTACAAAAAAGTTTGGTTCATATATTTTATACTATCTTTTCTTGAGTGTCTATGACACATTGCTATATGTTGATCTTATTATATCAGTATGAAATCATAATTTTAATATTACTAAACTTGATTCAACATGCCCACTCATCACTAACACAAGAGATATCACAAGGAATCACACACTACGAGACATCTATTGAAGGAATATTGAAATTATTAGAAATATATGTGTTTTATTTCAAGAAACATTATTATGAATTTAATATGTTTGAGATAATTTTGAGATAAATTTAATTTACAAAATGTTAGATACATGATAAATATAAAATCTTTACACACACACACACACACACACACACACCATGATAATCTTTTTTAAAGATAAGTGCAACCATAAGAATATAAATTAATCATGTAGGAAAATTATAATAAAGTCTATGAAAAAATTAATAAGAATAATTATTTTTATATCATATGATGACTTACAAGCTTATCACATGCTTACTTGCATGAATAGCATTTGTTAGTATGTATTATTTCCATATATTGGCTTACATGAGTGATAAGTACTTGATTATGTGCTTACTATGTGTTCTCGTGCATTAATGCCAAGTGCTTGAAAGTGTGCTTATTATATGATGATGTGTATACCTGCCAGGGATTGACTTGACATGTGAAAGCTATGTGTTGGCTTACTAAATGTTGCATCAAGAATTATAAAACTTGGAATCTTACCAATAAATAAAAGTGATTAGGGGTTCCTAGCAAACAACGACACATATCATGAGAACATTTCAAAGTGAATTGAGAAACTCTTGCTCAATTATTTCAATTACATGTGTGAATATAATTGAGTTTTCTAGAAGTTGGGGGATTAGTTCAAACAGGTTCAATCGAGTATAATCAGTTTAATTTAATTTGACATGCTAACTTTTATTTTATTTATTTTATTTATTTTATTTATTTTATTTATTTTATTTATTGTATTTATTTTATTTATTGTATTTATTTTATTTATTGTATTTATTTTATTTATTTTATTTATCTTATTTATCTTAATTATCTTATTTATCTTATTTATCTTAATTATCTTATTTATCTTATCTATCTTATTTATCTTATCTATCTTATTTATCTTATTTATTTTATTTATTTTATTTATTTTATTTTATTTTATTTTTGAATTCAATCATTACTCATTTTTGAATATTTTTTGTAGATATCAAGTCAGTATATCTAAGTATGTATACTAGTCATGTATAAAATACACATGCATATTGATATATACTATTTTTGTAGTTATCAAGTCAGCATACCTAAGTATGTATACTAGTTATGTATAAAATACACATGCATATTGATGTATACTATTTATGTAGATATCAAGTCGTCAAACCTAAGTATATATACTATTTATATATTGTTTTTGTATAGGGTCACCATCAAAATCTACGCAATGACAACGTATTATATCACAAATACATGAAGCATGTATACTAATAAGTTTATATATGAAATCCAAGCATACCATGGTGATCAAAGAAGAAATTCAGAAACAAAAAAAAATAGAATAAAAATACTTACTCTTTGATTAAGCAATCCAAGATAATTGATGAAGAATAAATGTATAAACACACCTCAAATCAATAACAAATTAAAACTTAAACCTCGAATTAATTTTAGTTGAATCGACATCAAGAGATAATGACAGAATGAGGAGGAATTCGGTTGTGTTACTGTTAGTGATGCATCAAGTCGAGAGAGAATATGTATATTTTAGGATAATATTAATATTTTTAATTATTAAAACATTAAATAAACAATATATATATATAATAAAAAAATACTCATTAATTTTATTTACTATCATATTATTTCCAACAAAATTAATGTGCATGTATCAAGGTACAAATGAAAAACAAATACCTTATAATTTTTTATTATAATATTAATTAAACAATAAATATATAAACAATAAAAAAATATGTTTTGCTTAAAAAAATATCAAATAGGTATGAAATTAACAAACTTCATATAATAATATATAAATGAAAAGAAGATTTTACTTCTAGCCACTCGCCTAAAAGTTATAAAAAATAATTAATGTTAAAAAATCTATAAAAATTTATATTTTATGGTTATACATTTTTAATAATTCATATTAATTTTTACGAAGATAATATGAAAAAATTTTAAACGCACAAAATTTCATATTATTTGATATAATTAATAATTTTTAAAGTTCAAAAAATTACTTAAAGTGAGAAGATAATTAAAAAAATAATCTTTATTATTTTATTAAAAACTTAATGTTAAAAGCTAATTGTAAAAATATTACTCAATTATTTAATTTTTATAAATTTTAGTAGGATTAAACATCTATATATTTATTTATAATTATAATTATTATTTTTTAACTTTATTTAAAAAAATTATATATTTATTATATTTCAAGATTTTCAAGATTTGTATTATTTAATTTTTTAAAAGTTTTCTATAATCATTTAATTTTTCTAATACATATAATAATATTAATATTTACTAGTTTATTCGTCATTTCAGATATTTTTGAAAATATTCTCTATTTTATCATTCAATGAATTAATCTACATTTAAATTAGTAGAAATTTTAATGTATGTTAATTTAATTTTATATTATTGAAAAAATTAGTATACTTTTTGAATTAATTATTTAATGTTACTTTAATTTAAATTATTTAGTTTCTTAATTAAAAATTTTATAAAAAATTTTTGTATAATTTTTTAAAAAATTAATACATCATAAAAATAGTTATTTTAGTCCTTATTAATATAATTTTTTTTGTATTTTTATATATTTTAAATTAATTATTTATAATATTATTTTTTTTTTGAGTTTACGAGAAGAATGTGTGTTTCAAGGATTGCTATTCTATAGGCCAATAACATAAATTTAATAAACAAAATAAAATAAAATATTAAAATAAATAATAAATAAAAATAATTATATAATTAAATATTGGATAGGGAAATATTGTCGCTAAATCCGTAGCTAAATTATGGATTTTATAACCTAGAGAAAATTCATCTATATATTACAGATTTTATTAGCTCGAAAAAATCCATCGCTAATTCCATCGCTAAATAACAAATTTTATAAGCAAGGGAAATTCCGTACATAAATCCGTTGCAAAATTAAAAAATTTATTTCTACAAAAATTCCATCGTTAAATTCGTCACTAATTTATGATATTTATTAGCTAGAGATATTCAATTGCTAAATCCATAGCTAAAATACATATTTTATTAGCTGGGGAAAATCCGTCACTAAATCTGTAGCTAAAATATGGATTCTATTAGCTAGTAAAAATCTGTTACTAAATTCGTAGCTAAATTACTGATTTTATTAGTAAGGGAAAATTCATCGCTAAATCTGTCGCTAAATCTGTCACTAAATCAAAGATTTTATTAGCAAGGGAAAGTCAGTTGCTAAATCGGTCGCTAAATCATGGATTTTATTAGCGGGGGAAAATCTGTCACTAAATCAATGATTTTATTAGCTTGGAAAAATCCAGCACTAAATCCGTCGCTAAATGAATGATTTTATTAGCAAGGGAAATTCCATTGCTAAATCCATCGCTAAAAAATAGCTAGAAAAATTCCGTCACTAAATCTGTTATGAATTTCAGGCTTTTATTAGTGAGGGATATTTTGTCGCAATATCCGTCGCTAAAATCCCCACTTTTCTTGAAGGGAAATTACGAAAATTTTCCATCACTAATCAGTTGGTAAATCCATCGCTAAAATCCATGCTTTTCTTGAATGGAAGTTATGAAAATTTTTCGTTGCTAATCCGTCGCTAAATTCGTCGCTAAAATCCATACTTTTCATGAACGGAAGTTCCGAAAATTTTTCGTCGCTAATCCATCGTTATATCCGTCATTAAAATCTCCACTTTTCTTTAGTAGAATTTTCGCAAATTTTTCCATCGCTAATCCGTTGCTATTTTTTTTTTCATTAAAAAAATTATCAATTCCTTGCTATTCTCTAGCTAATTCCCTACAAATTAGCTATGTATTGATCCCTAGCTAATTTTCCATAGCTAAATCGATATTTTCTTGTAGTGAAATAAAACTTGAATTCATATCAACTTAGGATCAGTTTGGTAGTAATTTTCAAAAGTGTTTATAGGGCTAAAAATAAGTTTAAGGGTTTTTAGGAAAATAAAATTTTATTAGTAATATTTTAAATAACTCTTTAGAAATCCTAAAAAATACTTGAAGTATTGTTTTAATAACTACACTAACATATTTATTATTTAAATCATCAAAATTATTTTGATGTAATTAAAACACATATATATTTATCTTTAAATATATGTTTATTTTCTTTTAAATTTTATGAAAAATTTAAATTTTTTATATAATTCAAAAATTTATAATCTTTTAGTAAATATTTTTTTAAAAGATTCATATAAACATAAAATTTTATTTTTATATTAAATAATATAAATATTTACTTGTTTATTCGTTAATTCAGGTATTTCTATAATTTTTTTTATTTAATCATACAATTAAATATTTTAGCTTTTTATTAGTATTAATTTTTATGTATGTTCATTTATTAATTAAAATATCTAAAAAATGATTAATTATATAATTAATTATTTAATATTTTTTAATACAAATATTTAAATAACATAATTAAATTTTTTGGATAAATATTTTGTATAATTTTTTAAAAATTTTATAATCATAAAAAATAGTTACTTTAGTCTTTATTAATACAAATTTTTATTTGTATTTACATATTTTTGAAATTATTTATTTATAATATCTTATTTTTATAATTATATGGGAAGAATGTATCTTTCAGGGTTTGCTCATCCATAGACCATGGCATATATTTAATATAAAAAATTCCACAAAATATTAAAACAAATAATATATAAAAAAATTTAAATCATTAAAGATTATCAATGAAAATTTTCCCAAGCCCAAATAGCTAGAGAAATATTCATAGCTAAACTCTTATATTTTGTTTAAAATATCATTATAGGAATAATCACTGGCAATTAAATACAAAATCATAAAAAAAATTCAGAATATTATTTAACGTGGGATTTTGTATCCAACTAATTAGCTAGGAAAAATCTATCTCTTAAGTCATTGCAAAAATGCCCACCAATCTTTGCGTTAAAATTTAGGATAATATTAGTTAGGGACATTTTTAATTCTAAAATTTCCAACTCTAATCCATCACAAATTCATTGAAAATTTGTAATTTAATGTAAAATCAAACATCTCTTTCTATTCTCATGCTAATCCCTCGCTAATTAGCTAGGGATTATTTCTCTAGCTAAATTTCCATAGCTAAACAGAAATTTTATTATAGTGAAATAGACATATTGATTGATAGATAGATAGATAGATAAACAAAATATGAACAAATAGAGACAAGTAGGTAGATAAACAGATAGATAAATAGATAGATAGATAAATAGATAGATAAAAAATAGATAAATAGATAGATAGAAAGATAAACATATAGATAGACTAATAGATAGATAGATAAATAAATAGATAGTAAGTTAGATAGATAGATAGATAAATAGATGAATAGACAGATAGGTAGACAGGTATATTGAAAGAGAGAAAGATAGATAGATAAATGAATAGACAGATAGATAGACAGGTATATTGAAAGAAATAAAGAAAGAAAGAAAGATAGATAGATAGATATATAGATAGATACTAAGATACTTACATACATTGATATATTGAGACATAGATAGATAAATAGATAGATAGATAATAGATAAATAGATAGATATATAGATAGATAGATTGATAAATAGACATATAGACAAATAGATAGACAGATACATAGACAGATAGATATATAGATAGATAAACAGATCGATATATAGATAGATAGATAGATAAATAGACACAAAGATAAAAAGATAGATAGATAGATATACAGGTATATAGATAGATATATAAATAGATAGATATATGGATAGATAGAAACAAGATAGACAAATAGATAAACAAATAATAGAAAAGAGATGGATAGATATATAGACAGAAAGATAGACAGATAGATAGACAGTCAGATAGACTCACATATAGAAAGACACACTGATACATATACACAAATAGATAAAAAAACAGACAAATAAATAGATAGATAGACATTAAGACAAACACAAAAACAAATAGAAAGATAGTCAGTCAGGTAGATAGTCACGGAGGTAGGTAGACAAATAGACATACAGATAGATAAACACACAAACAAACAAATAGATAGACAGACAAAAAGATAGATAGATTGATTGATTGATAGACAAATATATTGACAAATTGATTGCCAGATAGATATAAAAATATATAAGAAGATAGAAAAATAGATAGATTAAGAGATAGATAGAAAAATAGATAGACAGATAAATAAACATATAGATTGAAAGAAAGAAAGAAAAGAAAGATAAATAGATATAAAGAATAATAGACAGAAAGATTGATAGATAGAAAAATAGATAGAAAGATAGATAGATATTAAAATAGACAAATAGACAGACAGACAAATATATATAAAGACATATAAACAAATAAATATATAGATATACAGATAAATAGATACACAAATAGAAAGATAGATAGAGAGTCAGGGAGGTAGAAAGTCAATCAGGTAGGTAGACAAATAGATAGATAAATAGATAGATAGACAAACAAATAGACAAGAAAATAGATAGACAAATAGAAAAATAGACATATAGATAGTTTGATCGATAGATTAATACACAAATTGATATACTGATAGATAAATAAATTGATACATAGATTGATAGATAGATAAATAGATACATAGATATATATATATATATATATATAGTCAGATAGATATAAATAGATCGATAGATAGAAAGATAGAAAGATATATATATATATAGATAAAAAGAAAGGTTGATAGACAGATTGATATATAGATTGAAATAAAGATTGATAGAGAGATGGAAAGATAAACATATAGATATACAACCAGATAGACAAACAGATAGATAGATAGACAGATGGAGAGATTTTTAGACTTCAGGCAGGTAGACAATTAGGCAGGTAGGCAGGTAGGCAGACAAAAAGACAGACAAAATAATAGACAAATAGATACACAGATAGGAAGACATTTAGATAAACAAATAGATAGTTAGATAGATAGAAATATAGATAGTTTAATAGACAGATTAATAGAAAAATTAATAGACTGATAGATAGACTAATTGATAGGCAAATTGTTAGATAGATTGATAAACATATAGATAGACAAATAGATAGATTGATTGATTGATCAAAATAATGATATATAGATAGACATATAGATAAATAGATAGATCGATAGATTGATAGATTATTAAAGAAATATATATATAGATAGCTAGATAAATAGATAGATATACAAATATACAGATAAAGAGATTGATATATAGATAGAAAGATAGATAGAAAGATTAATTGATTTATAGATAGAATGATATATATACATATAGATAGACATATTGATCGATAGATTATTAGAGAAATAAATAGATAGATAAATAGATTGATAGATAGATAGGAGACAAAAAGGTAGATATATAAATACTTATATAGATAAAGATATAGATAAAAAGATGGATAGAAAGATAGAAAGATAGTTAGATAGAAAGATATATAGATAGTTATATAATTAGATAGATAGCCAGATATATAGACAGATAGATAGGTAGACATACAGATAGGTACACACATTTATATACATATAGATAAACAAATAGTTTGAAGACATTCATACTGACACACAGATAGACACATAGACATTCATGTAGGAAGATAATTAGAGAGACAGGCAGATAAATAGATAGACAGATATATAGATTGATAGACAAACAAATATATATAGAGAGATATATATATATATATAAATATATATATATATATATAGACTGATAGATAGATAGACAGATAGATAGATAGATGGATTGATAAACAGATATATAGACAAATAGATAGACAGAAAGAGAGATATTAAGATAGATAGAAATATAGATAGATAGATAGATAGATTGATTGGTTAACAAATAGATAGATATACATATAGATAGATATATAGGCAGACAGACATACAGATAGATATTTAATTAAATAGTTATACATGTTGATAGATAGAAAAAGAGACATTCAAACAAACAAATAGACAGATAGATAGATACATAGACAGATAAATAAATAGACAAACGGACAAATAGATAGTTAGATAGATAGATCGATGGATTGATAGATAAATAGATAGGAAAACATAGAGATAGATAGATAGACAAATAGAAAGTAAATTAATAAACTGATAGATAGAGAGATACATAGAGAAACATACATACATAAAGATATATAGATAGATCGATAGATAGATATAGTTATATTAAGATAGACAGAAAGATAGATAGATAGATAGATAGATAGACAGATAGATAGATAGATAAATAGATAGATAGAAAGATAGAATGGTAGATAGATAAATATATTGATACATAGATAGATAGAAGTCAGATAGATAAATAGATAGATAGACATAAAGTTAGATAGATAGATCTACAGATAAATAGATAGATAAGAAGATAAATTGATAGGAAGAAGGATAGATAGATTGGTATATAGATTTATAGACAAAATGATTAATAGATTGATAGATAGTTGATAGACAGCCACAATAGACAAATAAATAGATTGAGATATAGTCAGATAGATAGATAGATTATGATAGATTAATAAATATATAGATAAATAGAAATAGACATATAGATATACACTTTGTAGAATTATTGATAGATAGATAGACAGATAGATAGTTAGATAATAATATATACATAAACAAATAATATATATATTATTATTGATAGACACAATGATAGACAGATTTTTTGATAGATTGAAATGTAGACTTATAGTCATATTGATAAATAGATTGATAGATTGATTTATAAACAATTAGAATGAAATATAGATAGATAGATAGACAGAAAATAGATAGATGGATATATAGATAGATAGATAGATATATAGATAGATGGATATATATATAGATAGATAGATATATAGATAGATAAATAGATACAAAAATAAATTGATAGAAAGATAGAAAGATAAATAGATAGATATTACGATAGATAGAAAGATATTACGATAGATAGATATACAAATATATAGATAATAAATAGATAGATAGATAGAGAGAAAAATAGAAAATAGATAGATAGATTTATAGATAAATTGATTGATAGATAGATTGATTGAGATTGATACAATAAATAGATTCATATACTTATTGAAAGATTGATAAAGATTCAATTTGATAGATAGATAGATAGACTAATAGATAGATAGATTGATTGATTAATTAAATGATAGACAATTTGATATATTGATTTATAAACATATTGATAGATAAATTTATAGACATATTTATAGACACGTTTATTAATCGATTGATTGATTGATAGATAGATAGATAGACTGACTGATTTATAGATAGATTAATAGATAGATTGATAAACAAGAGATTGATAGATAGATAAATAGACATATAGATAAACATATCGGTAGATAGATAGATAAATAGATAGATTGATAGATTGATAGATTGATAGATGAATTCATAAACAAATTTATAGATAGATTTATTGATAGATTGATAGACACATTAATATAAAGATTTGATAAATAGAATGATAGATAGATAAATATGTAAATAGATATATAGATAGACATATAGATATATAGACTGATAAACACATAGAGAGACATAAAGATAGCTAGAAAGCTAGATAGAATTATTACGGCAGATAAAAAGATAGAATATATACGATAGAAAGGCATATAGATAGTCAGTTAGATAGATAGATTGACATATAGATGGATAGAAGATTGACAAAAAATAGACAGATACATTGATGATATAAATAGACAGATAGATAGACAGACACAGATAAATAGATAAACAGATAGAAAAGTATATAGATTTGCATTTAAATATATAGATAGATTAACACATAAATAGATAGATAGATAAAAAGATTAATAGATTGATAGAGAGATAACAGACAAATACATTGACAAATAGATAGACATATAGAAAAACAAACAAATAGTTAGATAGTAAGATAGATAGACACATAGACAGAAAGATAAATAGATAGATAGATAGATATATTGATATATAGGCAGATATATAGGTAGATATATAGATAAATAGACTAATAGATTGCAATTTGATACACATATGGTTAGATAGACAGACAGACAAATAGTCAAGCATACAAATAAACGGTCATACAGACAAATAGTTAGTCAGACTGAAATACGAATAGAAAGATAGATAGACTAAGTGACAAACAGATTGATAGTTAAACAAACATATAGATAAATAGATAGATAGACACAAAGATAGACAAATAGTTAGAGAAATAGATAGATAGACTGATAGAAATATAGATAAAAAAGTAGATAGATAGATTGAAAGATAGATAAATAGATAATAAGAGATATAGATATATAGATAGATGACAATAGAGAAACAGAATGTTAGAAAAATAGATAGATCGATAGGCATACAAATAGATAGATAAATACATAGATAGATATAATGATAGTTAGATAGATAGAAAAAAAATATAGATAGATAAATTGATATATAGATAGATAGACATACATATAGATAGAGATATAGAAAGATAGACAGAGTGATAGATAGATAGATAGACAGATAGATAGAGACATTGATAAATATACTAGTTAGATAGATAGATATAAAAAGATAAATAGATAAATAAATTTATATATAAATAGATAGACAGATAGATAATAAAATATAAATGATAGACAGATAGATAGATAGGTTGACATATTGAATAATTGATTGATAGATATATTGATAAATAAATTGATAGAATGATTGAAAGATAATATTGATAACTAGATTTATAGAAAGATTGAAATATAGATTCAGAAACAAATTGATAGATTGATTGATAGACGATTGATAGAGAGATTGGTAGATAGATTGATACATAAATAGATAGACAAAAAGCATTTTGATAGACATTTTGATAGACAGATTGATAGATAGATTGATAGACAATGATAAAAAATAAATACACTTTTAAATAGATAGTGATGATAGATGATGGATAGATAGACATATCAATAGAAATATAGATAGACATATAGATAAAGAGATAGAGAGATAGATAGATAGAATATATATAGATAGTTAGTAAGTTAGATAGAACTATTATAGATTGATAGAGAAATTGATAGACAAAT
>JAREIK010001504.1:263924-299066 GCA_029783825.1 Sapria himalayana | reverse complement strand
AATAGATAGATCGATAGGCATACAAATAGATAGATAAATACATAGATAGATATAATGATAGTTAGATAGATAGAAAAAAAAATATAGATAGATAAATTGATATATAGATAGATAGACATACATATAGATAGATAGATATATAGAAAGATAGACAGAGTGATAGATAGATAGATAGACAGATAGATAGAGACATTGATAAATATACATATAGTTAGATAGATAGATATAAAAATAGATAAATAGATAAATAAATTTATATATAAATAGATAGACAGATAGATAGATAGAAAGATAAAATGATAGACAGATAGATAGATAGGTTGACATATTGAATAATTGATTGATAGATATATTGATAAATAAATTGATAGAATGATTGAAAGATAATATTGATAACTAGATTTATAGAAAGATTGAAATATAGATTCAGAAACAAATTGATAGATTGATTGATAGACTGATTGATAGAGAGATTGGTAGATAGATTGATACATAAATAGATAGACAAAAAAGCATTTTGATAGACATTTTGATAGACAGATTGATAGATAGATTGATAGACAAATGATAAAAAAATAAATACACTTTTAAATAGATAGATAGATAGATAGATGGATAGATAGACATATCAATAGAAAGATAGATAGACATATAGATAAAGAGATAGAGAGATAGATAGATAGAAATATAGATAGATAGTTAGTAAGTTAGATAGAAAGATATATAGATTGATAGAGAAATTGATAGACAAATTCATAGAATAGATTGATAGAAAGATTGTTAGACAGATTGATAGAAAGATTGATAGACAAATTGATTGACATATTAATAGAAAGATTGATATATATATATATATATATAGACAGAATTATAAATAGATAGATAGATAGTAATATAGATAGATAGATTAATAGATAGACAAACAGATAGACAGACTGACAGATAGATATATTGATATACACATAAATTGACTGATAGATAGATAGATATTTATATAGATAGATAGATAGATTTATTGATAGACAATATGATAGAAAGATTAATAGATAGAGTGATAAACAAATTGATATACAAATACATATATAGATTAATAAACAGATTGATAGACATTTTCAAAAATAAATTGATAGACAGATTATTAGATGGATTGTTTGATAGATTGATAGACAGATTTATAGACAGATTGATAGACAGATTGATAGATAGATAGATTGATAGATTGATAGATTGATAGACAAATTGGTAGATAGATAGATAGATAAAAAAATATCTAGATAAATAGATAGACTGATAGAAAGATAGATATATTAATACACAGATAGACAAAAAGATAGAGAGATGGATAGACAGATTGATAGATAGATTGATAGGTAAATTTATAGACAGATTGATAGTAAGATTTATATACAAATATATAGAGAGTTTGATAAATAGATAGATAGATAAATAGATAGGTTTATTTATATACACATAGATTGAAAGATAGTTAGACATATAGATAGAAAGATAGATATAGACATAGATAATAGATAGATAGATAGATACATTGAAAACTAGATTGATGGATGGATAGATATACAGATTATTAAATAGTTAGATTGAGAAATTTATTGATAGATAGATTCACAGCTAGATAGACAAATAGATAAGCACATATATAGAAAAATGATATACATATGGATTGACAAAACGATAGGTAGAAATAGAAAGATATATAGACAAATAGAAACACAGATAAATAGACATATAAATTGACAGATAGATAGAAATAGATAATTAGATAGAAATATAGATAGATAGTTAGAGAAATAGAGAAACAAATAGATAGATAGATAGCTAGCTAGATAGACAGATAGATAATTAGATAGAAAGATATACAAACATATAGATAAACAAATAGATAAAAAAATAAATAGATGGAAATATAGATAGACAAATTGATAAATATACAAATAGATAGATAGATAGATAGATATATAAATAGACAAATAGATAGACAATTAGATAGACAAACATACATATAGTTAGACATATAGATAGAAAGATAAATAGATATATAGACAGACATATAGATAGACAAATAGACTATAGATAGACAAACAGAAAGAAAGATAGACAAATATACATATAGACATATATACACAATTAGGCTGCTACACAATAAGGTAGGTAGAAAGTGAGACAAACGAAAAAATAAGAAAACAAATAGACAAATAGATATATAAATTAATAGATACATTAAAGAAAGATAGATAGATTGATTGATTGATATATAGATTTCTTGACAAATACATAGAAAAATAGATAGAAAGAAAGAAAGATATATAAGTAAACAGACAAAAAAGCATATAATTTGACAGATAGATAGACAAATACATAAATAGACAAATAGATAGACAAATAGATAGAAATAATTATATAAAGATAAATAAATAGACAGATAGGTAAATAGATTGTTAGTTAGTTAGTTAGTTAGATAGATATATAGATTGATTGATAAATTAAATACAAATAAATAAAAAAAGTAATAGAAAAATTTCTAGACAGATAGACAGATTGATTGATAGACAGATCAATAGACAGATAGATATGTAGATAGATATTTAGATTGATTGATATAGAGATAGATAAACATAATGAAAGACATATAGATAGATAGATAGATATATAGATAAGTAGTCAAATAGATATGTAAGTTAATAGATAGATAAATAGACAGATATATAGAGATACAGATTATTAGATAGATAGATAGATAGACAAGATAGTATATAGAGATAAAGATAGATAGTCAGATTAAGAGATAGATAGACATATAGTTAGATAAATAGTTAGAGAGAGAGAGACAAACAGAAAGATAGATAGATATATAGTTAGATAGATAGAAATATAGACAGTTATATAGACAAATAGATAGATAGAAAGATAGATAAATAGATAGATAAATAGATAAACAATTAGATAGACAAATAAATAGATAGATAAGTAAACATATTGATAGATAGATTTATAGATAGATTGAAAGACAGAAAGATTGAAAGACTGATAGACAATTAGATAGAGAAATAGATAGGCATATAGATAGAAAGATAGACAAATAGATAGACTAAAAGACAGACAGACATGTATAAATATATATTGATAGATAGATAGACATATTGATAAATATATTGATAGACAAATTATTAAAACTTTTGATAGATAGATTGATAGACCAATTGATTGACATATTGATTGACAGATTGATAGATAGATTGATAGTTTGATTGATATACTAATTGATAGATAGATTCATATATACATTGATGGACAGATTAAATGAAAAATAGATAGTAGACATATAAATACAAATATAGAATGATAAAAAGCTAGATAGATAGATATATATATATATATATAGATAGTTAAATAGATATACAAATAGAAAGGTAGATAGATAGATTGATAAATAAATATATATACAAATAGACAAATAGATAGACAAAAAGATAGATAGATAAATAGATAGATAATATATACATAAATAAATAAACACATAGATATATAGACAGATAGATAGATAGATAGACAGATATATATATAAATAGATAGATAGATTATTAGAAAGATAGAAAGAAAGAAAGATAGATAGATAGAAGGCATATAGATAGAAAGAATGATAATCAGAAAGATAGTTAGTTATATAGATAGATAGTAAGATAGATAGTTATAAAGATATATATACATATAAATAGATTGATTGATTGATTGATAAACATATATATAGATAGATAGATGATATAGATAGACAGATAAACAAATAGATAGATAAATAAATTTATAGAGAGATGGATAAATAGATAGATAGATAGATATATAAAAAGTTAGAAATATAGATATATAAATTGATAGAAAAATAAGATCAATAGACATATAAATAGATAGATAGATAGACAAATAGATAGACATATAAATAGACAAAAAGATATACAGATAGATAGATAGACTTATAGATACAAAGTTGATCAGGCATGTAGACTATTAAGCATATGGAAAGATAAAAAGATAGATATATATACTGACAAATAGATAGAAATATAGATAGATAGGTATATATATTGATTGATTGATTAACAGATTGATAGATAGATAGAGATACACAAATAGATAGATGATATAGATAGACAAATAGATAGATGGATAGATAGATAGACATATATATTGATAGATAGATAGATATAAATATATATAAATTTATAGATAGATAAATATATAAACATATAGATAGACACATAGATAGTTAGAAAGATTGAGAGATAGATTGATAAAGAGATAGAAAGATATACAGATAGAAAGATAGATAGACAGATAGATAAATAGATTGATAGATAAATAATTATATTGAATGATAGATAGTTATATCGATAATTGATAGATTGATAAATAGATAGATACATAGATATAAAGAAAGATACATAGTTAGATTGATAGATTGATAGATAGATTGATAAATTGATAGTTAAATAGACAATAGATAAATAGATAGATAGACATATAGATAGACAGGTCGATGATAGATAAATCGACAAATTGATGGACAAAATGATATATAGATTGATACATAGATTGATAGAAAGATTAATAGATAGATTCTAAGTCATATTAATACACAGATTAATAGTAAAATTAATAGGCAGATTGATAGACAGATTGATAAATAGATTGATAGAAGGATTAAAAGACAGATGAATGACTGACAAATAGATAGAAAACTAGTTAGATAGATAGATTGACGTACATATTTATAGATAGATTTATAGACAATTTTATAGACAAATTGATATATAGTTTGATAGACAAATTGATAGATCGATTGATAGACATTTAAATAGTTATATTGATAGATAGATTGATAGATTGTTTGATATATAGATTCATTGATATATTGATATAGATTGATAGATAGAAAGTTTGTCAGATTAATGGAAAAAAATAAAGAAAGAAAGATAGATAGATTTATAGACAGATAGATAAATAGATAGATTTATCGATAGATATTTAGACATATAAATACATAGATAGATAATATATAGACATATAGATAGATAGATTGATTGATAAATAAATAGACATATAGATTGATTGATAGTGATATTAATAGATAGATTGATAAATAGATTGAAAGAAAGATTGATAGAAAAATTGATAAAAAGATAGAAAGATAAGTTTGATAAATAGATAGACTAATAGACAGATAGATAGACATATAGATAGAAATATAGATAGATAGATATATTGACAGAAAGATATATAGATTATTATGAAGATAGAAAGAGAGATAGATAATCAAATAGATAGATAGATAGATATATAGATAGATAAAAAGAAAGCTAGATAGATATATTATTATATATATAGATTTATAGATAGATAGATAGACAATTAGATATACAGATAGATAGACATATAGATATAAAGATTGATAGGTATTTTGATAGATTGCTTGATATACAGATTCATTGATATATTGATATAGATTGATAGATAGATTGATAGATAGAAAGTTTGTCAGATTAATAGAAAAAGAGAAAGAAAGAAAGAAAGATTTATATATAGATAGATAAATAGATAGATTAATCGATAGATATTTAGACATATATATACATAGATAGATAATAGATAAACATATAGATAGATAGATTGATTGATAAATAAATAGACTGATAGATTGATTGATAGTGATATTAATAGATAGATTGATAAATAGATTGAAAGAAAGATTGATAGAAAAATTGATAAAAAGATAGAAAGATAAGTTTGATAAATATATCGACAAATTGATAAATAGATAGACATATAGATAGAAATATAGATCAACAGATAGATAGACAGATATATAGACAGAAAGATATATAGATTATTATGATGATAGAAAGAGAGATAGATAATCAAATAGATAGATAGATAGATAGATAAATAGATAGATAAAAAGAAAGCTAGATAGATAGATAATTATATATATATATAGATTTATAGATAGATAGATGGACAATTAGATATACAGATAGATAGGCATATTGATATAAAGATTTATAGATAAATTGATAGAAAGATTGATAGGCAGATATATAGACAGATAGATATAAAGATAGATATATAAACATACAAAGAAAGAAATAGTTAGATCGACATACATACATACAGATAGATAGATATGTAGACCAATAGATAGATCAATTATCATTCATGCACACAATCATGCTGGTAGATATACTAACATACATACAAATAGAAAGATAGATAAACATATAGATAGATATATAGATAGATAGATAGACAGATATACATATATACAGAAAGAAAGATATATAGATAGATAAATATATATACATAATGATATAAAGATAGATAGATATATAAATATATAAATAAATATATATATAGACTGATACATAGAGATAAACACATAATTATAAATAGATAAATAGATAGAAAGATATAAAAATAGAAAGACAATTAGACAAAAAGAGAGATAGATAGGTTGACTAAAAGCCATATAGACAAATAGATAGATAGTAAGATATGCAGATAGACTGGCAGACAAGTATATGCATAGATAAATGGACAAATAGACAAATAAACATGTATCTAGATAGATAGATAAACATATCGACAGATAATCAAATAGATAGATAGAGTTATATACAGATAGGTAGATAGACATATATAAAGATAAACATATATAAAGATAGACAGATTATTAGATAGTTCTATAGAGTGATAGAGAGATAAATCGATAGTCAAATTGATAGAGTATCAGATAAGCACATAAACAGACAGACAGATAGATAGATAGACATATAGACAGACAAATAGATAGATAAACAGATAAATACATATATATTTCGATAGAAAGATAAATAGACTAAAATATATATAGATAAATGGAAATAAAGATAGAGAGAGAGATACATATAAAAAGACAAAGATATAGATAAATAAATAGACAAATATATAAATATATAAATAAATAGATACAGAGATAGATATAGATCGAAAGATATAAAGATAGAAAGGTTGACAGATAGATAGGTAAATAGATAAACTGATAGACTGATATATAGATAAATAGATGGTTAGTTAGTTAGATAGAATAATATGTAGTTAGCTAGGTAGGTAGGTAGGTAGATCGATAGACAAAAAGATAAATAGATAGAGAAATATACAAATATACTGGTAGTTAGATAGATAGATAGACATATAGATAGAAATACATATATATATATATAGATAGAGATAGATAGAAAAAAAATAGCTAGATAGATTGATAGATAGATTTATAGATAGTCAAGTAGATAGATAGAGTGATTAGTAGATAGGTAGATACACAGGTAGACATATGACATATACTTATACCTATAGACAAATAGATAGACATATAGATAGATAGAAAGACATATACATATACTGATAGACAAATAGATAGGCATATAGAAATTATACAAATATAAAGATAGATAGATAGATAGATAGTAAGATTGATAGATTGATAAATAAATGGTTAGAGAGATAAATAGACACATAGATAGCCATATAGATAGTTAGATAAATATACAGAAAGATAGATAGATTATTATAAAGATAGATAGAGAGATATAGAGATAGATATACATATTCATAGATAGAAAGATTGAAAGAGAGAGATATACAAATAGATAGACAGATAGTTTGATAGAGAGATAGATTTATAGATACATAGACAGATTGATACACATATAAATAGACATATATAAATAGATAGATATATAGTAAGATTGACAGATTGATAGATATATAGAGAGATCGATAGATATATAGATTGAAAGATAGAGAGACATACATATAGATAGATAGATAGATGGATTTATAGATAGATAGACAGATTTATAGATAAATAGATAGATAAATAGGCAGCTAGTTAGATAGATAGATAGATAGAATGAAAGTTAGATAGATAGATAGAAAGACAGATAGATAGGTAGACAGACGGATAAAAAGATATATAAATAATTATATAAATAGATAGACAAATAGATAGATAGATAGATAGACAGATATATAGACATATAGATTGTTTGATAGATACATAGATTAAAAGACAGATAGAGAAATAGATGCATAATTTGATAGGCAAATTGATATGTAATTTCTAGACAAATTCATAGACCGATTGATAAAAATATAAATAGAAAATTGATAGAAAAATAGATTGATAGATATATAAATAGCTAGATAGAGAGATAGATGGACAAATAAATAGATCAATAGATAGATAGATAGATACAAAGACATATAGAGATATATATATATATATATAAATATAAATAAAGATAGATAGATAGAATTATAGATTGAATAATAGATAGTTAGACAGTTAGACAAATAGAATAATAGATATATAGATAGGTATTTAGATAGAGAGATAGACAAATAGATACAAATATATATATATATATATATATATATATATATATATATATATATATATATACAAATATATAGATAGATATATAGATAGACTGACAGACTGACAGACTGATAGACTAATATATATAAAAAAATGAAATATAAAAATACATAAAGACTAAAAGATAGAAAAATAGAAAGAAATATGAACATACAAACAAAAAGATAGACATTTAGAGATATGCAGAAACACAAATATATTAACATACTTACATAGATACAGATAGATAGACAGAAAAATAGATATTCATAGATGTACACTAACAAATAGATAGATAGACACTGATAGAAAGATAGATGAATAAATAGATAGATATATAGATAACTTATAGCTAGAGAGATAGACAGTCAGGTAGATAGATAGTCAGGCATAAAGATAGAGAGAATAATTGAAATATAGACATACAAATAAATAAATAGATAGATAAACAGACAAATAGATTCATAGACACATAGAAAAATAGATAGAAAGATAGATACTATGATAGATAGATAGATAGAAGTTGTAGGTAATTAGGTAGATAAATTTATAGATTGATTGATAGATAGTTTCATTAAAAGTTTGATAGACATATAGATAGATAGATTTATAGACTTATTGATATACAGATTGATAGACAAATTGATAAAAATATAAAGATAGATATACATAGATCGATATAGATAGATAGATAACTAGATAGATAGAAAGATAAATACATAGAAAGATAAATAGATATATAGATAGACTTTTAGAAAGGCAAATAGTGAGAGAGATAGAGAGACAAATAGATAGACAGATAGATAGGATGATATATAGATTGTTAGATAGATTGATTGATATATAGTTAGATAGATAAATAGAAGATAGATGAATAGATAGACTAATAGATATATAGATAGATAGATAGATAGATAGATAGATAATGATATAGACATATAGATAGATAGACAGATAGATAGACATAGAGAAAGATAGACAGACATATTGATAGATAGATATATTTATTGAAAGATAGATAGATAGAAAGATAGATATATAGATAGACAAATATATAGATAATTAGATAGATAGATAGACAGATAGATAGATAGAAAGATAAATAAATAGATAGATAGACTGAAAGATAAATAAATAGATTAATAGATAGAAAGTTATATAGATAGATAGCTAGATAGATATACATATAGATAGTCAGATAGATAGACATATATATTGACAGATAGATAGATAGACAAATAGATAGAGAGATAGATAGATAGATAGATAAATAAACAATTAGATAGGCCGATAGATAGGTAGATAGACATATAGATAGATAGTTAAATAGATAGAAAAAAAGAATGACAGATAAATAGATAGATAGAAATAAAGATATATAGATAGATAGACTGATAGATATATAGAATGATAGATAGCCAATTAGATAGATAGATAGATTTATTGATTAATAAGTAGAAAGATCGAAAGATATATAGATAGATTGATTGATATATAGATTGATAGACAAATAAATAGGAATATATATATAGATAGTTAGATAGAAACTTGGATAGATAGTTAGATAGATAGATATATAGATAGATAGAATGACAAAATTATATAGATAGTCAGATAGACATATAAATAGACATACACTGATAGAAAGAAAGAAAGATACATAGATAGACAAACAGATAGATAGATAAATAGACATATAAAAAATAGAAAAATATAAAGATAGAAAGATAGAATGATAGTTAGATAGATGGATAGATTGATCAATACATAGATAGATTTTTAGATAGATAAAGAGATAGATAGAAAGATAGATAGAAAGAAAGATAGATGGATATCCTGATAGAAAGATAGATAGATATGAAGATAGATAGACATATAAATAGACAGAAAAATATATAGATAGATAGATAGAAAAATAGATAGATAGATAGAAAAATAGATAGATAGATAGTTAGATAGATATATAGACAAATAGTTCGATAGATAAATAGACAGATATATATATATATATATATATATATATATATATATATATAGACAGACAGATATATAGATAGATTTAATAATATATCAATAGATAGATATAATAATATATAAATAGATAGACAAAAAGATTAATAGAAAGATAGATAGAAAGATAAACAGAAAGATAGACATAATGATAGATAGATAGATTTATTCACCAATAGATAGATAGATAGATAGACATATTATAAGATAGATAAATAGATAGATTGAGAATTAGAGAGATAGAGTGATAGAAAGATAGAGAGGTAGAGAGGAAGAGAAGTAGAAAGAAAGATTTAGAGAGATATAGAGATCTAAAGAGAGAGATAGAAAGATAGATAGAAATAAATTCAAATAGATCGATAGTAGATACACAGATACATAAACAAATAGATACACATAAAGATAGAAAGATAGATAGATAGAAAGATAGATAGATTGATTGACATGTAAATAGAAAGATTATTAGATGGATAGATTGACAAATAGATAAATAGAAAGATATACAGATAGATAGATTTAGAGATAGAAATATATTCAAATAGATAGACATATATATAGATAAACAGATAGACATATATAAAGTTAGACAAACTTGTAGACAAACAAATAGATATATAGAAAGACAAATAGATAGATAGACATATAGAGAGAGAGGTAGATAAACAGACATATAGGTTGACAGACAGACAGTGAAAGATAGAGTGACAATTATATAGATAGATTGATAGATTACCAAATAGACAAATAAACCATCAAGCACATAGATAGTTAGGAAGACAGGCAAACAAATAGATAACTAAGTATGCCGACAGATCGGGAGACAAATAGATAGACAGACAAAAAGATAAATAGGAAGATAGACTGATAGAAAGTATGATAGATAGATTAAAAGATAGATTGATAGACGACCAGACATATAGATAGATAGATACATAGATAGTTTGATAGATAAATTAATAAATAGATTGATAGATACATTGATAGTCATATTGATAATTAGATTGAGAGATAGATATATAGAAATAAATTTTGATAGATAGATAGATTAATATACATATTGATAAGATGATTGATATATAGATTGATAGACAATTTGATATATAGATAGATATGCAGATAGTTATATAGATAGATAGATATAAAAATACACAGATTATTAGATAGATATAAAAATAGAGAGATAAATAGGTAGATAGACAAATAGAAAGAAAGACAGACAGATAGATAGATAGATATATAGATAGATAGATAAATAGATTGACAAATAGATTGACAACTTGATAGACATTTTGATAGATAGATTAAAAGATAGACAGACAAACAGATATATAGATAGACAAATAAATAGACAAAAGGATAGATAGATAGATAGATAGAAATATAGATAGACAGATATAGATAGATAGACAAATTAATACAATTGATAGATAAACAGATAGATAGATAATAGATTGATATATAAATGATAGATAGATATACATATAGGTGGACTGATATATAGATAGATAGATAGAACTACAATTAGACAAATAGAAAAATAAGCCAATAGCTAGATATATAGATACATAGACATTCTGATATTCATATTGATAGATAGAATCATAAACATTTTGATATATAGATTGAAATAAAGATACATAGATGAATAGTCAGATAGATATACAGATAGGTATATAAATAGATATATACCTAGATAGATAGATAAAAAGATAGAAAAATAAATAGATATATTGATATAAAGATAAATAGATAGATAGACAGATAGATTTATAGATATGTATATATATAGATAGACAGATACATAGATATATAAATAAATCAATAGACATGTAGATAGGTAGATAATCAAACATGTAGATAGTCAAGCAGGTAGATATATAGATGGACATAGACACACACACATAGACAAAAAGATAGAAAGACAGATAGATAGAAAGATATATAAACAAATAGATAGATAGATAGATAGATAGATTGATTGATTGATTGATAGCATGATAGATAGATATATTGAAAATTTATAGATAGGTAGATAAATAGATAGATAAATAATTAGATAGATATATCTATATATAGATAGATAGAGAAATAGATAGATAGATATATAGATATATAGGCTAATAGATGGACAAATAAATAGTTAAATAGATAGATAGATAGATATATATATATATATATATACCGATAGATATTAGATAGCTAAACACAATTATAGATATATTGATAAACAAGTTGATAGATAGATTGATTTATAGATACATAGATAGATAGATAAACATAATGCCATATAGACATATAAATAGATAGAGAGCTAGTCAGATAGACACACAGATAGATAGATAGATAGATAGACATACATATAGATAGACATTTTGACTGATAAACTAACACACTAACACATTTATAGATTGATAGACAAAAAGAAAAACAAATCGATAGACAGATAGTTGGACAGACAAATAGTCAGTCAAACATACAAATATACAAACATATAGATAAACAATCTAATAAATAGATTGATAGACATATTGATATATATATTGATTGATAGATTTATAGACAAATAGATAGATATATAAATAGATAAATAGTTTGATTGATAGATAGACATATAGATTGATAGTTATATAGATAGATAAATAAATAGTCAAATTTATAAACAAAGTGATAGACAGATTGATATACAGATTGATAGATAGATTGATAGACAATTTAATAGACAGATTGATAGACAAATAGAATGATTGATAGACAAATAGATAAACATATAGAAAGATAGTTAGACAGATAGATAGATACATAATAAAGATCGACATATAGATAAATAGGTAGATAGAAAAATTTTTAGACAGACAGATAGATAGATAAATAGATATACATATATATATATATATATATATAGAAAGATAGAAAGACAAATAGAAAGACAAATAAATAAATAGATAAATAGATAGTTATTTAGACATATACATAGGTAGATAGATAGATAGATAGACATATAGATAGTGAGTTAGTAAGATAGATATATAGATAGATATATAAATAAATAAATATACAAATAGCAAGATAGATAAAAAGATATATAGATAAATATATAAAATATAGATCGATAGATTACATATAGATATATATATATTGATTGATAGATATATAGATATATTGATATACATATAGATAGATAGGCAATTAGATTGAGAGATAGAAAAATAGATAGATGGACAAATAGACAGATAGAAAGATAGAGATAAAGTGTGATAGATAGATAAACAAAATTATAGACAGAAAGTCAGATAGACTAAAAGACAGATAGACATATAGATTGACAGAGATATAAAAAGATATTTCGATAGACAAATGGACAAATAGACAAGTAGACACGTAGACATATATAAAGATAGTTAATTAGACACATAGACATATAGCTAGTTACTTTGGTAGCTAGCAAGGTAGGTAGGTATTTAAGTTGTTAGTTAGGTAGGAAGAGATATAGAGAGGTAAAGAAATTGGGAGATATAAAGTTAAAGAGAAAAAGAGGTAGAGACATAGATAAGTAGAGAGCTAATGAGATGGATAGATGGAGAGGTAGAAAGATATGGAGATAGAGAGATAGAGATATAGAGAGTTAAAAAGATAGAGAGAAATAGAAATATAGAGATAGATAGAGAGAAAGAAAGATATAAAGATATATAGATAGATAGATTGATTGATAGATAGTATATTGACATATAGACAGATCGACAATAAAACAAATAGACAAGTAAACATATAGAAAGATAAATAGCTATATTTATAGACATATAGATAGCTAGATAGAAAGATAGACAGAAAGACATATAGACTAGTAGACTAATAGAATAAGTTTAACAGATAGATAGATAACTAATCACTATAATAAAACTTCAAATTAATGATGTTTTATTCCTCGTGTATATGCTTTACAATATATAATATTAATTAAAGCCAATAAAGGAACATCATTTGATATAGTTATATAGAAATGTTCAATATAACTATATACTGTAAATATATAGTTATATAATATTATTCCGTTATAAAAATGGTGGTGGCCTTATATTTGATAAAGGCGATGGTAAAGGTGTCAATGATTGTGATGGTGATGGAGACGGTGATGGTGATGTTTATGTTGAAGCCTGGATATGGTGGGTATGAGATAGTACTGATTGTACAACATGATGTAAAATACTAGATGAATTTCATCCATTTATGCATCCATGTCCACCTTTACAACACCCACGTCCTTTAGGCACCATTTTCTATACAAAAAAAATAATAAAAACATAGAACAGATAATAGAGATATAAAGAACATCAGCAATGTATTTCAACAAAATATAGCAAGTCTTTGAAACTATAATATTCTAATACCATTATAAAAGTTTAATTATCTGCATCGCTATCATTCTCTAAAGGATCTTCTGATATTTCATCTAATTCTAATGAAAGTTCGAACTCATCTTCAAATAAAAAAAGATTATCTTCAATTTTTATTAGGCCACTATTTGAGTCACATAAATTTTTTAGATCTTCATCTACATGCACAGGCTAAATATTATTTATGTCATCTTCTTGAAATACTGATTCAATAGCTAAGTTTGTACTTCTTTGTTGAGATGTTGGCACTTCAAAATTTAATTGAGCTTTGATTTTGCAAATGGCCCATCACACTCTTATCACGAGATAAACTCAGATATGTACAATAATATACTTAAGTGGCTTGAACTGCCATAATAAGTGGCTCATAATGATTAAATCTGTGTTTATGGTTAACATCCACTAGCTCATAATCTGAATGAATATTTTTGTAACCATATTTCATGTAGAATCAAACCACTCGCATATTAATAATACAATCCTGTTATTTTCAATTCTAGGATACTCCACCTCAATAACTTCTACTAGTTGATCATAATAATCAATTTCATTTGCACTATAACTTGAGCCTTTAATGAAGACAACACTAATCATAGTTGCTTTAGAAGAACCGTGCCGTATTGTGTGAAATTTATATCCATTGACAAAATACCCTGGATAGATTGTCACATATCTAAATGGGCCTTTACTTAGATTCTGTATGAATTTGTTTTTGATGTTTCTTCACTACATACATATGATTCAACATCCTCATTTTGGTCAATGTTCAGAGCCATTGTACTTTTTCATGATAAATCTAAACATAAGTAATTTGGTTCAAAGCCATATTTAGCCACATGGTAACTAATAATGTTTAAATCATGAAAATACATATTCTGACACTTGTATTTATTACATGGACAATCTTATCTCAATCCATCTATCTCAGTTGACTAGATGCAAAGTTGATGAAAGTTTCGAGCCCACTCAAAAAATTTTTATTCAAAATTCCATTCATAAACCTTTTAATACATCCACTAGTAATATGAACCCATTTTACCCTGTTATATTTGCAAAGAATAATGCTCAATCATAATACCGAATGAAACATACAATGACTTTAAATTATATGAATAATTAAAAAAAATAACTTATAGATGAATATGCAAAGATAATATATTTTGAATATCTAGGAATGCATTTGTAAAATATACATGAAGAAATAGAGCCTTTATTAGCATGCTAATGATTAAAAGATATCACGATATTGCTAGATAAAGGGAGAAAACCACATGAAATGACAATAAAGGGAAATAAAAAAGAAATAAATTGAGAGAGATGGAGAAATCTATATGGTATTCTGAAGGAGAGGAGCAATGATAATATTACCTTGTAACAAGAAGAGGTAGATTTTGTAGGTTGCTCCCGTAGTCCCATTTCGCTTCTCCTCTCTTCCTCTTCTAAAAAAAGAAAAAATGATTAAGTGCTTGAATGCTTTATCATTTTTATTTTTCATGGAAACTATAAATAAAAATATGGATGTAAATATATAGAAAACAAAGAGAGAAAAATATAAAAGTAAACTAAAATTATAAAAATTAAATAATTTAAATAAAAAAGTTGAAATAGATTTATAGTTAACAATATGATATTATTTCATAAATAAATAAAATAATATTATATAATAATAAAGTATCTCATGTATATATATATTATGGTGATAAATTTTTAAGAATTCGAATTATTCTTTATGAATATAATATGGAATACTTATTAAGGCATAAAATTTCATATTATTTGATATAATTTATAATTTATAAAATTCCAAAAATTACTTAAAGTGAGAAAATCAATAAAAAAACTTATATTTATTATTTTAATAAAAATAGAATATTAAAGTTAATAGAAAAGATTTACTCAATTGTTGAATTCTTATAAATTTTTGAATGGACAAAAAATAAAATTTGAAATCAAATTAGTTTAGGGTCAGTTTGGCAGTACTTTTCAAAAGTATTTATAAGCCAAAATTAATTTAAAATATTTTTAAAACAAAAATTTCATGAGTAATATTTTAAATATATTTTTTAAAACCTTAAAAAAATACTTGAAGTGTTCCTTTAAAAACAATACTGAGATATATATTTTTTAAATCAACAAATTATTTTTGATGTAATTAAAACATCTATGTATTTATATTTTAATATCAACTTATTTTCTTTTACATTTTATAAAAAATTTGAATTTTTATTATTTAAAAATATCTAATCTTTTTGTAAATATTTTTTAAAAGATTACTATAATCATAAAAGTATATTTTGTATTTTAAATAATATAAATATTTACTTGTTTATTCATTAATTCTGATATTATTATAATTTTTTTATTTAATAATATAATTAATTATTTTAGCTTTCTAGTAGAAGTAATTTTTATGTACGTTCATTTATTAATTAAAATATCATAAAAATGATTATAATTATATTATTAATTATTTAATGTTTTTTAATAGAAATATATAAATATCATAATAAAATATTTTAGAAAAATAATTTTTAAAAGTTTTTAAAAATTTTATAAACATAAAAATAATTATTATAGTCTTTATTAATATACATTTTTATTAGTAGTTATATATTTTTTTAAATTATTTTTTATAATATATATTTTTATAATTATATGAGGAGAATGTGCCTTTCGAGAATCGCTCATCCATATACCATGCCATAACTTTAATATACAAAATTACATAAAAAATAAAAACAAATAATAAATAAAAAAATTAAATAATTAAAGATTAGTGATGGAAAATATTCTCATCCCAAATAGCTAAAATAAACCCCTAACTAAATGTATTTATTTTGTGAAAATTATCATTTAAGGAATAATAGCTTGCAATTAAAAATAAAATCATAAAAAAAATTCATATAATTATTTAGCGATGGATTATGTACTGATTTAATTAGCTAGTGAAATCCATTACTAGAGCCATAGCTAAAATTGGTGCCATTCTATGTGTAAAAATTTACGACAATATTAGTAAGGGATACTTTTAAATTAAAAATTTTGGTCACAAATCCGTTACAAATTTGTAATTTAATGTAAAATCAAAATCTCTTTCTTTTCCCTAGTAAATACCTCGATAATAAGCTAGGGATTTTTTCATAGTTAATTTTTCATAGATAAACTGACATTTTCTTATAGTGATCTATTTGTCTATATTTATACATGTCTATTTATCTATGTTTCTATCTATCTATGTGTTTATCTATCTATATTTCTAACTATCTATCTATATTTCTAACTATTTATCTATCTATCTTTCTATCTGTCTAATATTATATCTATATATCATCTATTTATCAATCAATCAATCAATCAATCTGTCTATATATATCTATCTATGTGTCTATATTTATATCATTCAATTTGTCTATCTATTTATATTTCTATATATCTAACTATCTATCTATATTTTTATCTATCTATCTATCTATATGTCTGTCTGTCTGTATGCCTATCTATCTAACTATCTATCTATCTATATTTTTGTCTACAATCTGTGTATCAATAATTCAATCTATCTATCAATCTATCAATTTATATATAAATCTATACATTAATTAGTCTATCAATCTGTCTTTCAATCTATCTATCTATTTATCTCTCTATATGTGTATCTATCTATTAATCAATATATCTATCTATCTATCAATTTTTCTATATGTCATTCTATCATTCTATCTTTCTATCTTTCTATCTATTTTTATATCAAACTATCTGATGGTCTATATGTATGTGTATCTTTCTATCTATTTATCTATCTGTCTGTCTTTCAATCTATTTGTATATCTATTTATCTATCTATCTATCTATCTATCTGTCTGTCTGTCTATCTATATGTGTATCTATGTGTCTATCTATCTATCTATTTGTCAATCAATCAATCAATCTAACTGTTTATTAAAATGTTTATCTATTTGTGTAAGTAAATATCTATTTTTCTATCTATCTATTTGCCTATCTATTTATCTATCTGTGTGTCTGTATGTCTGGCTATCTATCGATATATCTATCTATTTATCTATCTATCTATCGAATAATCTATATATCTATCTATTTGTTGATATTTTTATTTATCTATCTTTCTATCTATATATATATATATATATCTATCTCTATATCAATCAATCTATCTATCTATCTATCTATCAAATTGTTTATCAATATATCATTGAATCTATCTATGAATCTATCTATGAATCTATCTATGAATCTCTGTCTATTAATCAATCTATCAATCCATCTATCAATTTATCAATCAATCAATCTATCTATCTGTCTATATATATTTCTATCTATATGTTTATATATCATTATATCTATCTATATGTCTATCAATGTATCTATATATCTATATAATTATTTATCAACCTATCTATTTATGTGAATATCTATCTATCTATTTGTATATCTATCGATCGATTTATCTGTCATTCTATGTATATATATTTATCTTTTTATCTATCTGCCTATCTATTTATATATCTGTCTATTTATATATCTGTCTATCTATCTGCCTATCTATTTATATACCTGTCTATCTATCTTTATACTTATCTATCTATATATCTGTCTATCTATTTGTCTATCTATCTGTCTATCTATCAATCTAACTATCTAATTATCGATTTATCTATCTATATGTCTATCTATCTATGTATCTATCTATATGTCTAATTATTTGTCTATCTATCTATCTATCTATATATCTACTTGTCTCTATATTTGTCTATCTATCTGTCAATCCATCTATAAATCTTTCTCTCAATCTATTTATATCTATTAGTCTATCTATCTATCTATCAAAATGTTTATCTCTCTATCTATTTAAATATCTATCAATCTATATATCTTTCAATCTTTTTGTATATCTATTTGCCTATCTAATTTTCTATCTATTTAATGATCATTTTGTCTTTATATCTCTCTATCTATGTGTCTATCATTTTATCTTTCTATCTATTTATCTATTAATCTACATGTCTATCTATCTTTCTTTCTAATATTATATCTATCTATCTGCCTATCTATCAATCTATTTGTCTATCTAACTATCTATCTATAAATCTATGTATCTATCTATCTATTTGTCAAACTATTGATATATATCTATGTATCTATCTAGATATTTATGTCTATCTTTCTATATATCTATCAATTTATCTTCTATCTATCTATCTATAGATCAATCTATCTATTTATCTTTCTTTCTATCGTTCTATCTATATGCCTGTCTATAAATCTTTGTCTATCAATCCATCTAAAAATCTGTCCATCTATTTGTCTATCTATATATCTATATGTCTCTCTATCTGTCTATCTATTTTTTATCTAGCTATCTATCTATCTTTATATCTATCTATATATCTATATATTAGTCTTTCAATCTGTCTATAAAATTATCTATCTATCTGTCTGTATGTGCATCTATCTATCTATATGTCTGTGTGTCTGTTTGTCTATGTATCAATCTATCTGTCTAAATATCTATATGTTTATCTGTCTGTCTATCTATCTATATATCTGTCTATCTATTTTTTGATTTATCTGCCTAACTTTCAATATATCTATCTATGTATTTTTTATCTATCTATCTATTTGTCTATATATATATATATGTGTGTGTGTGTGTGTGTGTGTGTATCTATTTATTTATCTATATGTCTGTTTATTTATCTATCTATCTATATATCTTTCTATCTATCTATCTATCTCTTTATCTATCTATTTAACTATTTATCTGTCTATCTGTCTATTAGTCTATCTTTATGTATATCAATCTATCTATCAAACTATCTTTCTTTTAATATTTTTTTTCTATCTATCTATCTGTCTATATGTCAATATACCTATCAACATGTATGTCACTCGATCTAACTATCTATATATCTATCTTACTAACTATCTTACTAACTATCTATCTATCAAACTATGTTCTTTCTATATATATATATATATATCTCGGTCTCTCAATCTATATGTATGTGGGTCTATTTGCCTGTCTATCTATCTCTCAAAATATATATCTATCTATATGTATTTATGTCTATCTATTTATCTATCTATGTGTTTATATGAATTTATGTCTATCTATTTGTATATCTATCAGTCTATCTATCTTTCTATCTAATATCTATCTATCTATATATCTATTTGACTATCTAACATTATATCTATCTGTCTACCTATCTATCTATCTATCTATCTATATATTTGTCTTTCTATATATCTTTCTACCTATCTATCTGACTATCTATATCTTTATTTAATTGTCTAAAGATTTGTCGATCTAAATCTATATCTAGCTCACTCTATCTATTTATAAATTTGTGTATCTATCCTTATATCTATTTGTCTAACAATCTATTTATCAATTTGTTTATAAATTTATCTATCAATCTATCTTTTAATTAGTCTATCAACCTATCTATCAATTTGTCTATCGTTCAATCTATTTTTCTATCATTTAATCTATTTAACAAACTATCTTTCTTTCTATCTATTTTTCTATTTGTATGTAAATTTTTCTATTTGTTTATTTGCCTGCTTTTTTGTCTGTCTATCTATCTATATATCTTATTATCTATCTATTTATCTATCTTTTAGTCTATATATTTCTCTATAAATATTTCTATCAAATTGTCTATCTATCAATCTATCTATCTGTGTATTTGCATATCTATATGTCTATCTATCTATGTATATGCCTGTGTGTCTATATGTCTATATTATTTGTCTATCTAATTTTATATGTGTCTATCTATATTTTTATTGATCTATTTGTGTATATATATGTTTATCTATATGCCTATCTAGTTGTATATCTATCATTATATCTATATGTCTATCTATCTGTATATCTATTTGTCTATTTATCTATATATCTATCTATCTATCTCTTTATCTATTTATCTATCTATCTATTGATCTGCCTATCTATATTTCTATCTATATATCTATATGTCTATATATCTGTCTAATAATCTATCAATATATTTGTCTATAAATTTGTCTATCAATCAATTTATTTATCTATCTATTTATCTATATATTTATCTATCTCTTTGTTTATTTATCTGTCTATGTATTTATCTATCTATCTATCTTTATTTGTTTATGTGTGTTTATCTATCTATATATATATATATATATATATCTATCTGCCTATCTATCTATCTATCTGTCTATCTATCTATCTATTTGTCTATCTTTTTGTCTATCTTTTTGTCTATGTATCTACCTACATATCTATCTATCTATGTATATATCTATATATCTATCTATCTATCTATTTATCTTCCTATCTATCTATCTATCTATTTGTGTATATCTCTACCTATATATATGTCTATTTATCTTGCTATCTTTCAATCAATCTATCTATTGATATATATATGTGTGTGTGTGTGTGTGTGTGTGTGTGTGCATTTATTTGTCTATCTATGTATCTATATTTTTTACTATTAATCTATCTATCATCTATCTATCTTTATGACTATCTATTTGTCTAATTATCTATTTATCAATCTATTTATGAATTTGTCTATCTATCAATATAACTATCTATCTAATAATATGCATATCTACATATCTATCTATTTGTTTATCTATCTATCTATCTATTATCTATTTGTATATCAATATAGGTATCTTTCTATCTAACTATTTTTATATCTATATTTCTATCTATCTATCTATTTGTCAAAATGTTTGTATATCTCATTGTCTATCAATCTATCTATCTAAAGATATATATATATGTGTGTGTGTGTGTGTGTGTGTGTGTGTGTCTATTTATGTATGTATGTATATATCTATCTATTTTTCTATCTGTCTATCTATATCTATGTCCATCTATTTATCTATCTGTCTAATTGTATATAAATCTAACTAAAAATTGGTATATCTATGTATCTATCTATCTATCTATTTGTCTATGTATATCTTTTTATTTTTATCTATATATCTATATGTATATCTATCTACCAAAATATCTATCTATCTATCTATCAATCTATCTTTCTATCTAACTGTCTAAAATAAAATTAAAAATAAAAATTATTCTTTATAAATTTTAGGTATTTTATAAAATAAAATAAAATAAAATATTTTATTATATATCTTTATGTCTATCAATCTGTCTATAATTCATTTATTAATCTGTCTATCAATCTTTCTATCAATCTCTCTATCAATTTGTCAATCTAAATGTCTATCTATATATCTTTCTTTCTTTCTATCTATGTATCTATATATCTGCCAAACTATATGTCTATCGATTTGTCAATCTATTTGTCTATGTGTCTATCTATTTGTCTATAAATCTATGTCTCAATATATATAACTATCTGTCTATCTATCTATTTGTGTAACTATCTATATATCTATTTGTCTATCTATCTGTTTATCTATTACTCTATCTATCTATGTATCTATCTATCTATCTATATTTTTATCTATTTATTCATCAATCTACCTATCTATCTTTCTATCAATCTATTTATATATCCATCTATATATATATATATATCTATCTATCTATCTATCTGTCTGTCTATCTATCTATCTATTTTTCTATCTATCTATCTATCTATATTTCTATTTATCTCTCTTTCTATCATTTTATTTAAATATCTATGTGTCTATTTATCTATCTATATTTCATTTATTTGTCTAATTATCTTTCTCTATATATATCTATTTGTCTATATTTTTATCTATATTTCTATCTATGTATTTGTATATCTATCTGTCTATATATAATTCTATTTATCTATCTATCTATGTATCTTTCTATATATCTATCTATGTATCAATATATCTATCTATCTATATGTCTCTCTATCTATCTATTTATTAGTCTATTTATCTTTATGTCTATATATTTGTCTATCTAGGTATCTATCTATCTATATGTCTTTCTATATATCTATCTATGTATCAATCTATCTATAAATCTATCTATGAATCTAACTATCTATATATCTATCTCTCTATATATCTCTCTATCTATCTATCTATTAGTCCATCTATATATATGCCTATATATTTGTCTGTCTATATATCCATCTACATGGTTATCTATCTGTCTATCTATATGTCTATGCCTATCTATGTGTCTATCTATCTATATATATAATTATTTCTTTATCTATTTGTCTATCTATCAGATAGATAGATAGATAGATATATAGACTAAGAGACAGACAAAAAGATAGACCTATACATAGGTAGATAAATAGACAAATAGATATACATAAATATAAATCAATAAATAAACATAAAGATAGAAAGAAAGATTAAAATATAGATTATGAGATAGATAAATAGATATATAGATAGATAGAAAGATAGATAAATAAATAGATAGATAGACAAATAGATTTATAGATAATTAAAAGGATAGACAGACAAATAGGTAGATAGATAGATAGAAAATTATGAAATTAAATAGTCAGGTAAGAATATAGAAAGACAAATAGACAAATAGATAGACAGATAAATAGCCCGAAATACAAATAGTCAAATTTACAAAAATGATAGATAGAGAGAGATAGATAGTTTGATAGATAAATTGATAGACAGATAGATAGATTGATTGATTTATAGTTATATTAAAAGCTATATTAATAGACAAATAGATAGATATACAAATAGATAAACAAAAAGATAGATAGATATATAGATAGATAGATAGATAGATAGACAAAAAGAAAGACAAATAGAAAGATAGAAAGTTGATATATATATATATATATATATATATATCAATAGATAGGTAGCTATATAGATTGATAGATAGGTTGATAATTAGATAGATATATACATAGATAAATAGACAGACAGATAGAGAGATAGATAGATAAATAGATATATAGTCAATTTGATTGATAGAATGATATATAGATTGATAGACATATTGATAGATTGATAGATTAATAGCTAGATTAATAGACAGATTAATATATAGATAGATAGATAGATCAATATATAGATTAATTAATAGATTGATAGACAATTTGATAAATAGATTAATATATAAAATTATAGATAAATTGATAGATAGATCGATAGATAAATTGATCGTCATATATATTGATTGACTTATAGATAAAATGATAGACAAATTAGATAGATTGATAGAAAAATATATAGATAAATAGATTGATAGAAAAATAGATAGATAGATAGATTGATATATAGATAGATAGATATATAGACTAAGAGATCAACAAATAGATATAAAGATACATAGATAGACACATTGATATTCAAATTGATTAACAGATTGATAGATAGATAGATAGACAAATAGATAGATAGATAGACAAATAGATAGATGGATAGATAGTTAGATTTATATATAGATTTATAGATAGATTTATAGAAATATATATAGATAGATAGAAATATAGATAGAGAGATATATTGATAAATAGATAGATAGATATACTATTACATAAAGAGACATATAGATAGATAGATCGATCAATATATAGATATCTATCTATCAATCTATATGTCAATATGTTTATCTATCTATATGTCTATCTATGTAATTATCTATCTATTATTTATTTATTTGGCTATTCGCATATCTATCTAACTACTAATTTATCTATCTAAAGATTTAGCTATCTAACTATTTATCTATCTAACTATTTATCTATCTAATTGTGCATATATCTATAAATCTATATATCTATATATCTATCTATATATTTAACTATATTTTGATCTGGCTATCTGTCAATATATCTATCTATTATATGAATATATAACTATATGTCTATTTGACTATCTATCTTTTAATCTATTTGACTATCTATCTATCTATCTATTTATCTATCTGCCTATATGTAAATCTATCTATCTATTGGTCAATCTATCTATCTATTTGTCAATCTATCTATCTATATATCCATTAAGCTTTCGAGCTGCTCTTTTGCTGCCTAATCTCTCAACTAAGAACTGAGATACGAGATTGGATGGCCTGAGGGAACTTGCTTGTTAAAAAAAGATAGGCTGCTCAAACAAAAACAAATGTGCAATGGGTTTTCCGCTATCTATCTATCTATCCCTATATATACCCATCTATCGATTTGCATATTTGTATATATGTTTATCTATATATTTCACTATCTATATAAGTATTTATCTATTTATTTATTTATATATCAATCTATTTGTCTTTATATGTATCTATATATATTTCAAACAATCTTTATGTCTATATGTCTATCTGTTTATCTGTATATCTAGCCATCCATCAATCTATCTATCAATCATTGTATCTATCTATTTATCTATCTATATATCTATATATATGTGTATCTATGTATCTATTTATCTATCTATGTATCTATCTATTTATCTATCTGTCTATTTACCTGTCTGTCTATCTATCTATTTGTTTATCTATCTATCTATATATCTACATGTCTATCTATCTATATATCTATCTATCTATATGCTTGTCTATCTATCTAAGTGTCAATCTATATGTCTATCTGTCTAATAGTCTATCTACATATTTATCTTTCTTTCTTTCCATCTAGCTATATATCTATCTAACTAAATGTCTATGTGTCTTTTTGGCTATATATATATCTGTCTATCTATCTATCTAACCTTCTATCTATTTGTATATTTATTTATCTATCTATCTATCTATCTGTATAACTATCTATCAGTCTATATATCTATATCTCTAGCTTTCTATTAGTCTATCACTAAATCTATTTATCTATCTATCTATCTATTTATATTTTTATTTGTCTGTCTATCTATTTGTCTACCTATCTATTTTGTAATCTATCTGTCTATCTATCTATTTATATATCAATCTATCTATGTATATATTTGTATATCCATCTATATATCTATCTTTTTATTTATTTATTTAATTAAAAGTCTATATGTCTACCTATTAATCTAACTATATAACAATCTATCTTTCTATCTATCGATCTAACTAAATATATGTCAAACTATCTAACTACCTTTCTTTCTATATTTCTAATTATCAATCTATCTATTTATATATTCATCTGTCTATTTGTCTATCTATCTTTCTATTTGTATTTTTATCTATTTCTCTTCCTTTTTATCTTTCTAGCTATCAATCTATATATATATCTATCTACATATCTATCTATCTATATATCTAGCTATCTAACTATCTATATTATTATCCATCTATCTTTAAGGTTTATTTATCTATATGTAAATCATTCTATCTACCTATCTATTTTTCTATCTCTCTTTATATATATGGATCTGCCTATATATTTAGGTATCTATATGTTTATATATCTATCTGTCAATATGCACATATATCTATTTATCTATCTATCTATCTAGGTATCCATCACTCTATCTGTGGATATGGCTATTTATATATCTATCTAATTGAATATCTATATATGCATATATCTATTTATCTCTCTATTTATAGATCTATTTATCTATAAATATTTATATCTAACTATTTATCTATATGTATATCAGTCTATTTGTATATCTATCTATCTTACTATTTTTCTATTAGTCTATCTTTCTATATATATATATATATATATTTCTGTCCATCTCTCTATGTGCCTATCTAATTATGTCTCTATCTATCTATCTATGTATCTGTCTATCTATCTATCTATCTGTCTGTCTATCTGTCTATCTATCTATATATCTATGTGTCTATTTATTTAACTGTTTATCTATTTATACTTATATTTTTCTATCTGCCTATTTTTCTATTAGTCTATCTCTATTTATTGATTATTTATAAATCTATATATCTATCTATCTATCTATCTATTTGTCTATTGATTCATCTGTCTATATGTCCATGTGTTTATTTAGCTTTTTGTCTCTCTCTATCAATTTATCTATCTATTTATTTATGTGTCTATCTATTTATCTATCTATTTATTTTTTTATCTACTTATTTGTCTATCTAGCTATATATCAATCCTTCTATCTATCTAACAGTCTATCAACTATCTGTCTATCTATAAATTTATATTTAAGTTTATTTTTTTATCATAGTTATTGTATTTTTATATATTTGTATATCTATCTACTTTTCTAACTATCAATCTACCTATCTATTTGAATATTTTCCTATCTATCTATCTATCTATCTAACTAACTATCTATTTATTATATATGAGTCTATTTATCTATATATATATCTATCTTTCTTTATTTATTTTTATATGCTTATCTACCTATTTATCTATCTATTTATTTATCTATCTATCTGTATATTTCTTTATCTGACTTTCTATCAATATGTATATCAATATTTTTATTTGTCTACCTATCTATTTGTTTATTTGTCTATTTGAATAACTATTAATCTATATATTAAATTATTTTTCTATCTATCTATTTATCAATTTAGTTATCTATCTACCTATCTTTCTGCATAATTGTAAATCTATCAAACTATACATATGTCTATCATTCTATCTATCGATCTATCTATATATCTATCTATCTACTTGTATATCTATCTATCTACCTATCTTTATTTCTATTAACTTTCTAACAATCTATCTATTTTTCTAGCGATCAGTCAGTCTGTCTATGTATCTATCTATCTATATATCTGTCTAACTAACTAACTATCTATCTATTTATTTTTCTATCTATCTGTCTATATATCTATTTATTTATTTGTCTAATTATCTATTTGTCTATGTGTCTCTTTATCTATCTATCTATATGTCTGTCTATCTGTCTATCCATGCATCTATGTATCTATCTATCTATTTATCTATTTGTCTATCTATCTATTAATTTATAATTGTATTTGTCTATATGTGAAACTATCTATTAGTTTGTGTATCTTTGTGTCTATGTGTCTATATCTCTATTTATCTATCTATCTCTTTGTCAAAGTATCTATGTGTCTACATGTCTATCTATCAATCAATCTATCTATCTATATATCTATTAGTCTATCTGTCTATATATCTATCTCTCTAGCTATGTATTTGTTTATCAGTCAACCTGTTTATCTATTTATCTGTCTATCTATATTTCTATTTGTCTGCCTGTCAATTTGTCTATATATCTTTCTATCTAACTATCTTTATGTCTTTCTATCATTCTGTATGTATATCTATCGATCTATTTATTTGTCTAGCTTGCTATATATCTATATGTTTATTTATCTAAATGTCTATATGTCTTTTTATTTATACAACTATCTAACTCTATCTTTCGATCTATCTATCTATTTAATTATCTATCTATCAAAATATCTAAATGTCTATCTATCATTCAGTCAATCAGCATATCTATCTATTTATATATACATCTGTCTATCTTTATCTCTATCATTCTATTTTTCTCTCTAACTATTTGTCTAACTATTTATCATTCTAGCTATCTATCTGTCTATCTTCAATAATCTATCTATCTGCCTATCTATCTATATAATTGATTGTTTATTTCTATATTTATCTTAATGTTTATATTTTTATCTATCTATCTATCTATCTATGTAACTATATTACTATCTATCTTTATATATATTAATCTATCTATCTATAAAACTATCTATCTATCTACAATTCAATCTATCTATTTGTTAAACTATTTAATATCATTTTAGTGTATCAGTCTATTTGTCTATCTATCTATCTATCTGTGTATCAATCTATCTGTCTATCAGTTATTTGACTATCTATCAATTTGTCTATTTATCTATCTCTTTGTCAATCTGTATATTTTTTTATGTCTATTTCTCTATCTATATATCTATATAGTGATCTATTATCTATTTATCTATCGATCTACCTATTTTACTATCTTTCTATCTATCTATATGAATATGTATCTATCAATCTATGTATTTATCTATCTATCTAACTATATGTCTATCTATCATTCTATATATATGTCTATCTTTAAAAATATCTATTTTTCTATCTATCTATCTATCTATCTGTCTACATGTCTAATTATCTAATGGTCTACCTATCTAATGAATTATCTTTCTTTCTATCTATCTACATGTCTATTTGTCTAAATATCTATCTGTCTAATGATTTAATAATTATTCAATCTATTAGTCTATCAGTATATCTATCTTTTTATCTTTCTATATATTTGTTTATCAGTGTTTTTGCTTATTTTTCTATCTACCTATCTTTTTATCTATCTATCTATCATTGTGTCTATCTATTTATCCAACCTTTTTTTCTATATATATATATATATTATTTTATTAATTTATATTTATCTATCTATGTATTTGTATATCTATAATCTACTTATCTTTGTATCTGTTTATCTTTCTATCTGACTATCTATCTATATATCTATCTAGTAAACTATCTATAAATATATATGTCTATCTATCTATATGCCTTTCTGTCTATCTATCTATATATCTTTCTTTCTTTCTATCTTTCTATTTGTATATATGCTTATCTATATCTATCTATTTGTTTATGTGTCTATATATCTTTATGTCTTTCTATATATCTCTTTATCTATCTTTTTATATTTCTAACTGTCTGTCTATATGTTAATCTATCTATCTATCTATAATTCTATCTGTCTATCTATATTTCTATCTATTTTTTTATGTCTATTTGCCTATCAATCTATATATCTTTATATCTATCTATCTACTTATCTATCTATCTGTCTATATGCATATATATCTATATAACTATTTGTCTATATATGTACCTACTTGTCTATCAATCTGTGTATCTATCTAGCTATATATCTTTCTATATATCTATCTATTTATCAACCTATAAATCTATCAATCTATCTATTTTTCTATATATCTACGTATCTTTCTATTTGTAAATCTATCAATCTATCTATTTGTCTATCTATCTATCAATTAATCTATTTGTCTATCTAGCTATCTGTCAATCTACCTAGCTATCTATCTATCCATCTATCTATCTATCTGTGTATCTATCTATTTATCTAAATGTATATCGATCTATTTATCTATCTACCTACCTACCTATCTATCTTTCCCTCTATCTATTTGTATATCTATCTATCTGTCTATCAGTCTACCTACCTAGCTATATATCTAACTTTCTTTCTATCCTTCTTTCTTTCAATCTATCATTCTATCTTTCTTTTAGTTTATTAGTCTCTCAGCCTTTGTGTCTATATGTTTATCTGTTTTTTAGTCTATTTGTATATATGTCTATCAATCTATATGTCTATGTGCCTATCTGTCTATCTAACTATCCATCTTTCTATCTGTCTATATATCTATATGTCTATTTCGCTATATGTCTATCATTCTATTTATCTCTCTATATATCTATTTGTTTATATGTCTCTTTGTCTATATGTATATCTATCTATCTATCTATCTATCTATCTAAATATCTAACTATCTATTAATCTTTATTTTAATATATATATATATATACCCATCTATGTATCTTTAATTCTATCTATCTATATCTCTATCTCTCTAACTATCTATCTGTCTATCTATTTAAATGTCTATCTATCAATCTATTTATCTAGCTATCTGTCTGTCAATTTGTCTATCTATATTTATGTTAATCAATCAATCTATCTATCTATTTATCTTTCAATCTATCTATTTATCTATATTTTTGTCTATCTATCTATTTGTTTTTATGTCTATCTACCAATCTATGAATTTATGAATCTATCTATATATCTTTCTATCTATCTGTCTCGCCATATAATTATTTAACACTCTTACTATCTATCTATCTAATTTTCCATCAAACTCTCTAACTATCTATTAGTCTATTTGTCTACATGTCTTTATATTTATTTTAATATCTATTTATGTATTTATTTGTCTATCTATCTATCTACCTATCTGTCTATATATATACCTATCTATTTATCTATCAATTTGTCTATCACTCTATTTGTCTATTTGCATATCTATATATATGTGTATCTATCTATTTGTATATAAATTTATGTGTTTATGTATCTATTTGTCTATTTGTCTATTTCTCTATCTTTCTATTTTATATATATTTATTTAAATTTATTAGTCTATCAGTCTATGTGTATATATGTTTTTTATTATATTAGTCAATTAGTCTATGTTTCTATCTGTCAATAAATAAATAAATCAATCTATATATCTATCTATATATATGTCTATCAGTATATCTCTTTATATGTTTATATATATATATATATATATATATATATATATATATATATATATATATATATATATATTTGTATATCTGTCTATCTATCTATATTTCTATTTATATTATTTGTAAATCTATCTATCTATCTATCTATTGTTTATATTTTTATTTTTCTATCTATCTATCAATGTAATTGTCTAACTATATATCTTTTTTAGTCTTTCTATCAAACTATCTAACTATCTATTTTTTTATCTATCTATCTTTCTATATGTCTATATTTCTATTTGTCTATGTCTATTTTACATTAATGTGTCGATATGTCTATTTGTCTATATTTCTGTGTATCTATCTATATATTTGTCTGCCTTATTATCTATCTATTTGTCTATTTGTGTTTTTATCTATCTATGTTTCCTATCTCTTAATCTGTTTTCTCTCTATCTATATGTTTATTTCTAGATTTGTATATCTATTTATCTGTCTATTTGTCTATTTATCTATATGTTGATATATATATATATATATATATATATATATATCTATATATATATATATCTATCTATCTATTTATTATATATATATATATATCTATGTGTCGATTTATTAATGTGTCGATCTATATATATATATCTATCTATCTATTTGTCTATATCTCTATGTGTCTATTTTTTTATCTATATCTTTATCTAGGTATTGACTATCTGTCTATCACTCAACATATATATATATATATATATATATATATATATGTATCTGTCTATCTGTTTATTTATTATTTATTTATATATTTATCTATCTATCTATCGATTTATCTATATGTCTATCAATTTATAAATCAATCTATCAATCATTCTATCTATGTATCAGTTTGTTTGTCTATCTATTTATCTGTCTATGTGTCTATATTTACTTCTATCATTTAGTCGATCGATCTTTCTATTTATATATCGATCTATCCAACATTATATTCTTCTCTCTATTAGTCCTTCTCCATTTGTTTATGAGTTTATTTGACTATCTATCTATTTATGTAGCAAACATTCTGTTTATCTATCTATCTATCTATGTATCTATCTCTCTATTTATCTAAATATATACGTGTGTATCTATCTATCTTTATATTTTTCTATCTATCTATCTATTTCTCTATTAGTTAATCTATCTATCTATCTATTTCTCTATTAGTCAATCTATCTATCTATCTATTTCTCTAGTAGTCAATCAATCAATCTATCTATTTCTCTATTAGTCAATCTATCTATCTATCTATTTATCTATTTGTCTATCTATCTATTTAACAATGTGTCTATCTGTTTATCTATCTTTTTATTAATATGTTTATATTTCTAATGGTCTATTTGTCTAACTCTTTAAATCTATATTTGTTTAATAGTCTACCATTATATAAATTTATCTATCTATGTGTCTATATATCTTTCTTTTTATTTGTCTATATATCTATCTATCTCACTATTTATCTATTTATATGTCTATGTAATTGTCTAACTATCTATGCGTCTTTCTATCTATCTTCTATACTTCTTTATATGTATCTATCTATTTATATATGTATCTATTTATTTGCCTATAAATCAATCAATCAATATTTCTATCTATTTTTCTATCTACCTATCTGTCTATCTAATTTTCTGTCATCTGTCTATTTTTCTATCTCTTTATATCTCTATTAGTCTATAAGTTTATCTGTCTATCCATTTATTTGTATGTCTATCTATTTATCTGTCTATCTATCTAACTATTTTACTATCTTTATATCTATTAGTCTTTCAGTCTATCAATCAACCTATTTTACTATCTTTATATCTATTAGTCTTTCAGTCTATCAATCAACCTATTTATATATCTATCTATTTATATTTTTATTTGTCATTATATCAATTTGACTATTTTTCTATCTATATTTTTTGTGTATATGCCTATTTAACTATCAATAAGCCTATTTATCTATCTATCTATCAAGTGGTCCATATATCTAACTATCTAATTGTCTATCTATCTATTTCTCTATTTATTTATCTATCAATATATCTATTTGTCTGATATATCTTTCTATCTATTTTTCTATCTATTTATTTGTCTTTCTATCTTACTATTTTGCATTTATCTATCTATGAATCTATCTATATATTTGTCTAGCTATATATAATTTCCATTCTTTCTCTTTATCTATCTGTATATCAATCTATTAATCTATTAATCTATCTATGTGTCTATCTATATATGTGTCTCTTTATCTATTTATTGATCTGTATATTTGTTTATCTATTTGCTTATATATATTTATATTTTCTATATGTCTATTTGATTATCTCTCTATCTGTCTATATGCCTATATATGTATCTACCTTTCTATCTATCATTATATCTATCTATCTATATTTCTATTTGAATATTTGTTTCTCTATCAATCTATTAAACTAACAATCTATGAATCTATATATATATGTAACTATCTAATAATATATCTGTCTATTTGTCTATTTGTCTATATTTCTTTATATGTATGTGTATATCTATTTATCAATCTATCTGTCTATTTATCAATATGTCTATCTATCTTTCTATCTTTCTATTTGTTTATGTCTGTATTTGTCTATCTATCTATTTAGCTATATGTCAATTTATCTATCTGTCTGTCTGTCTAATTATCAATCAATCTATCTGTCAATATATCTATCTATCTGTCTATTTGTCTATCTCTCTAAATGTCTAATAGTCTATAAGTCTATAAGTTTATGTGTCTATCTAGTTATCTATTTTTCTATTTGTTTATCTGTCTATCTATCTAACTATTTAACTATCTTACTATCTATCAATCTATTAGTCTATCAATCAATCTATTTATCTATATATCAATCTATATTTTTACTAGTCTATATATTAATTTTCCTATTTGTTTATCTGTCTATCTATTTTTTGTCTATATCTCTATCAAATATATCTATATGTCTATCTTTAATCTATCAATTAGTTTATCTATCTATCTGTCTAGTTGTATATCGATGTATCTGTCTAACAATCTATTTGTCTATTTGTCTATCTATCAATCTATCTATTTGTCTATTCT
>JAREIK010001504.1:170254-258482 GCA_029783825.1 Sapria himalayana | reverse complement strand
AGACAGATATGCTGATTGACTGATAGATAAGATAGACATTTAGATATTTTGATAGATGATAATTAAATAGATAGATAGATCGAAAGATAGAGTTAGATAGTTGTATAAATAAAAAGACATATAGACATTTAGATAAATAAAACATATAGATATATAGCAGCTAGACAAATAAATAGATCGATAGATATACATACAGAATGATAGAAAGACATAAAGATAGTTAGATAGAAAGATATATAGACAAATTGATAGGCAGACAAATAGAAATAAGATAGACAGATAAATAGATAAACAGGTTGACTGATAAACAAATACATAGCTAGAGAGATAGATATATAGACAGATAGACTAATAGATATATAGATAGATAGATTGATTGATTGATAGACATGTAGACACATAGATACTTTGACAAAGAGATAGATAGATAGATAAATAGAGATATAGACACATAGACACAAAGATACACAAACTAATAGATAGTTCACATATAGACAAACAATTATAAATTAATAGATAGATAGACAAATAGATAAATAGATTGATAGATACATAGATGCATGGATAGACAGACAGGACAGACAGATAGATAGATAGATCGATAAAGGGACACATAGACAAATAGAAATTAGACAAATAATAAATAGATATAAGAAAAGATAGATAGAAAAAATAAATAGATAGATGTTAGTTAGTTAGTTAGATTATATAGATAGATAGATACATAGGCAGACAGACTGATCGCCTAGAAAAATAGATAGATTGTTAGAAAGTTAATAGAAATAAGATAGGTAGATAGATAGATATACAGTAGATAGATAGATATATAGATAGATCGATAGATAGAATGATAGACATATGTATAGTTTGATAGATTTACAATTATGCAGAAAGATAGATAGATAGATAACTAAATTGATAAATAGATAGATAGAAAAATAATTTAATATGTAGATTAATAGTTATTCAAATAGACAAATAAACAAATAGATAGGTAGACAAATAAAAATATTGATATACATATTGATTAAAAGTCAGATAAAGAAATATACAGATAGATAGATAAATAAATAGATAGATAAATAGGTAGATAAGCATATAAAAGAAATAAAGAAAGAAAGATAGATATATAGATAAATAGACTCATATATAATAAATAGATAGTTAGATAGATAGATAGATAGATAGGAAAATAGTCAAATAGATAGGTAGATTGATAGTTAGAAAAGTAGATAGATATACAAATATATAAAAATACAATAACTATGATAAAAAAATAAACTTAAATATAAATTTATAGATAGACAGATAGTTGATAGACTATTAGATAGATAGAAGGATTGATATATAGCTAGATAGACAAATAAGTAGATAGAAAAATAAATAGATAGATAAATAGATAGACACATAAATAGATAGATAGATAAATTGATAGAGAGAGACAAAAAGATAAATAAACACATGGACATATAGACAGATGAATCAATAGACAAATAGATAGATAGATAGATAGATATATAGATTTATAAATAATTAATAAATAGAGATAGACTAATAGAAAAATAGGCAGATAGAAAAATATAAGTATAAATAGATAAACAGTTAAATAAATAGATACATAGATATATAGATAGATAGATAGACAGATAGACAGACAGACAGATAGATAGATAGATAGATAGATAGATAGATAGACAGACAGATAGGCAGATAGATAGATAGATAGATAGAGACATAATTAGATAGGCACATAGAGAGATGGACAGAAATATATATATATATAGAAAGATAGACTAATAGAAAAATAGTAAGATAGATAGATATACAAATAGACTGATATACATATAGATAAATAGTTAGATATAAATATTTATAGATAAATAGATCTATAAATAGAGAGATAAATAGATATATGCATATATAGATATTCAATTAGATAGATATATAAATAGCCATATCCACAGATAGAGTGATGGATACCTAGATAGATGGATAGATAAATAGATATATGTGCATATTGATAGATAGATATATAAACATATAGATACCTAAATATATAGGCAGATCCATATATATAAAGAGAGGCAGAAAAATAGATAGGTAGATAGAATGATTTACATATAGATAAATAAACCTGAAAGATAGATGGATAATAATATAGATAGTTAGATAGCTAGATATATAGATAGATAGATATGTAGATAGATATATATACAGATTGATAGCTAGAAAGATAAAAAGGAAGAGAAATAGATAAAAATACAAATAGAAAGATAGATAGACAAATAGACAGATGAATATATAAATAGATAGATTGATAATTAGAAATATAGAAAGAAAGGTAGTTAGATAGTTTAACATATATTTAGTTAGATCGATAGATAGAAAGATAGATTGTTATATACTTAGATAGATTAATAGGTAGACATATAGACTTTTAATTAAATAAATAAATAAAAAGATAGATATATAGATGGATATACAAATATATACATAGATAGATTGATATATAAATAGATAGATAGATAGATAGATTACAAAATAGATAGGTAGACAAATAGATAGACAGAAAAATAAAAATATAAATAGATAGATAGATAAATAGATTTAGTGATAGACTAATAGAAAGCTAGAGATATAGATAGATAGACTGATAGATAGTTATACAGATAGATAGATAGATAGATAAATATACAAATAGATAGAATGTTAGATAGATAGATAGATAGACAGATATATATATAGCCAAAAAGACACATAGACATTTAATTAGATAGATATATAGCTAGATGAAAAGATAGATAGATAGATATGTAGATAGACTATTAGACAGATAGACATATAGATTGACACTTAGATAAATAGACAAGCATATAGATAGATAGACATATAGATAGATAGACATGTAGATATATAGATAGATAGACAAATAGATAGATAGACAGACAGGTAAATAGACAGATAGATAAATAGATAGATACATAGATAGATAAATAGATACATAGATACACATATATATAGATATATAGATAGATAGATAGATAGATAGATACAATGATTGATAGATAGATTGATGGATGGCTAGATATACAGATAAACAGATAGACATATAGACATAAAGATAGTTTGAAATATATATAGATACATATAAAGACAAATAGATTGATATATAGATAAATAAATAGATAAATACTTATATAGATAGTGAAATATATAGATAAACATATATACAAATATGAAAATCGATAGATGGGTATATATAGGGATAGATAGATAGATAGCAGAAAGCCCATTGCACATTTGTTTTTGTTTGAGCAACCTATCTTTTTTAACAAGCAAGTTCCCTCAGGCCATCCAGTCTCGTATCTCAGTTCTTAGTTGAGAGATTAGGCAGCAAAAGAGCAGCTCGAAAGCTTAATGGATATATAGATAGATAGATTGACAAATAGATAGATAGATTTACATATAGGCAGATAGATAAATAGATAGATAGATAGTCAAATAGATTAAAAGATAGATAGTCAAATAGACATATAGTTATATATTCATATAATAGATAGATATATTGATAGATAGCCAGATCAAAATATAGTTAAATATATAGATAGATATATAGATATATAGATTTATAGATATATACACAATTAGATAGATAAATAGTTAGATAGATAAATAGTTAGATAGCTAAATCTTTAGATAGTTAGATAAATTAGTAGTTAGATAGATATGCGAATGGACAAATAAATAAATAATAGATAGATAATTACATAGATAGACATATAGATAGATAAACATATTGACATATAGATTGATAGATAGATATCTATATATTGATTGATCTATCTATCTATATGTCTCTCTATGTAATAGTATATCTATCTATCTATTTATCTATATATCTCTCTATCTATATTTCTATCGATCTATATATATTTCTATAAATCTATCTATAAATCTATATATAAATCTAACTATCTATCCATCTATCTATTTGTCTATCTATCTATCTATTTGTCTATCTATCTATCTATCTATTAATCTGTTAATCAATTTGAATATCAATGTGTCTATCTATGTATCTTTATATCTATTTGTAGATCTCTTAGTCTATATATCTATCTATCTATATATCAATCTTTCTATCTATCTATTTTTCTATCAATCTATCTATCTATATATTTTTCTATCAATCTATCTAATTTGTCTATCATTTTATCTATAAGTCAATCAATATATATGACGATCAATTTATCTATCGATCTATCTATCAAATTATCTATAATTTTATATATTAATCTATTTATCAAATTGTCTATAAATCTATTAATTAATCTATATATTGATCTATCTATCTATTTATCTATTAATCTGTCTATTAATCTAGCTATTAATCTATCAATCTATCAATCTATCAATATGTCTATCAATCTATATATCATTCTATCAATCAAATTGACTATATATCTATTTATCTATCTATCTCTCTATCAGTATGTCTATCTATCTATGTATATATCTATCTAATTATCTACCTATCTATCAATCTATATATCTACCTATCTATCGATATATATATATATATATATATATATATATATATATATATCAACTTTCTATCTTTCTATTAGTCTTTCTTTTTGTTTATCTATCTATCTATCTATATATCTATCTATCTTTTTGTTTATCTATTTGTATATCTATCTATCTATCTATTTGTCTATTAATATAGCTTTTAATATAACTATAAATCAATCAATCTATCTGTCTATCAATTTATCTATCAAACTATCTATCTCTCTCTATCTATCATTTTTGTAAATTTGACTATTTGTATTTCAGGCTATTTATCTGTCTATCTATTTGTCTATTTGTCTTTCTATATTCTTACCTGACTATTTAATTTCATAATTTTCTATCTATCTATCTACCTATTTGTCTGCCTATCCTTTTAATTATCTATAAATCTATTTGTCTATCTATCTATTTATTTATCTATCTTTCTATCTATCTATATATCTATTTATCTATCTCATAATCTATATTTCAATCTTTCTTTCTATCTTTATGTTTATATATTGATTTATATTTATGTATATCTATTTGTCTATTTATCTACCTATGTATAGGTCTATCTTTTTGTCTATCTCTTAGTCTATATATCTATATATCTATCTATCTATCTATCTATCTGATAGATAGACAAATAGATAAAGAAATAATTATATATATAGATAGATAGACACATAGATAGGCATAGACATATAGATAGACAGATAGATAACCATGTAGATGGATATATAGACAGACAAATATATAGGCATATATATAGATAGACTAATAGATAGATAGATAGAGAGATATATAGAGAGATAGATAGTTAGATAGTTAGATTCATAGATAGATTTATAGATAGATTGATACATAGATAGATATATAGAAAGACATATAGATAGATAGATACCTAGATAGACAAATATATAGACATAAAGATAGATAGACTAATAAATAGATAGATAGAGAGACATATAGATAGATAGATATATCGATACATAGATAAATATATAGAAAGATACATAGATAGATAGATAAATAGAATTATATATAGACAGATAGATATACAAATACATAGATAGAAATATAGATAAAAATATAGACAAATAGATATATATATATATATATATATATATAGAAAGATAATTAGACAAATAAAAGAAATATAGATATATAGATAGACACATAGATATTCAAATTAAATGATAGAAAGATAGATAAATAGAAATATAGATAGATAGATAGATAGAAAAATAGATAGATAGATACACAGACAGACAGATAGATAGATAGATAGATAGATATATAAACAGATTGATAGAAAGATAGATAGGTAGATTGATGAATAAATAGATAAAAATATAGATAGATAGATACATAGATAGATAGATAGAGTAATAGATAAGCAGATAGATAGACAAATAGATATATAGATAGTTACACAAATAGATAGATGACAGATAGTTATATATATTGAGACATAGATATATAGACAAATAGATAGACACATAGACAAATAGATTGACAAATCGATTGACATATAGTTTGGCAGATATAAAGACACATAGATAGAAAGAAAGAAAGATATATAGATAGACATTTAGATTGACAAATTGATAGAGAGATTGATAGAAAGATTGATAGACAGATTAATAAATGAATTATAGACAGATTGATAGACATAAAGATATATAATAAAATATTTTATTTTATTTTATTTTATTTTATTTTATTTTATAAAATACCAAATATTTATAAAGAATAATTTTTATTTTTATTTTTATTTTAGACAGTTAGATAGAAAGAAAGATAGATAGATATTTTGGTAGATAGATATACATATAGATATATAGATAAAAATAAAAAGATATACATAGACAAATAGATAGATAGATAGATACATAGATATACCAATTTTTAGTAAGATTTATATAGAATTAGACAGATAGATAAATAGATAGACATAGATATAGATAGACAGATAGAAAAATAGATAGATATATACATACATACATAAATAGACACACACACACACACACATATATATATATATATATATATATCCTTAGATAGATAGATTGATAAACAATGAGATATACAAACAAATTGAAAAATAAATAGATAGATAGACATATAGATATAAAAATAGTTAGATAGAAAGATACCTATATTGATATACAAATAGATAATAGATAGATAGATAGATAAACAAATAGATAGATATGTAGATATGCATATTATTAGATAGATAGTTATATTGATAGATAGACAAATTCATAAATAGATTGATAAATAGATAATTAGACAAATAGATAGTCATAAAGATAGATAGATGATAGATAGATTAATAGTAAAAAAATATAGATACATAGATAGACAAATAAATACACACACACACACACACACAGACACACACACACACACACACACACACACACACATATATATATATATATATATATATCAATAGATAGATTGATTGACAGATAGCAAGATAAATAGACATATATATAGGTAGAGATATACACAAATAGATAGATAGATAGGAAGATAAATAGATAGATAGATATATAGATATATACATAGATAGATATGTAGGTAGATACATAGACAAAAAGATAGACAAAAAGATAGATAGATAGATAGATAGACAGATAGATAGACAGATAGACAGATAGATAGATAGATATATATATATATATATATATATATATATATATATATATATATATAGAGATAAACACACATAAAGAAATAAAGATAGTTAGATAGATAGATAAATACATAGACAGATAAATAAACAAAGAGATAGATAAATATATAGATAAATAGATAGATAAATAAATTGATTGATAGACAAATTTATAGACAAATATATCGATAGATTATTAGATAGATATATAGACATATAGATATATAGATAGAAATATAGATAGGCAGATCAATAGATAGATAGATAAATAGATAAAGAGATAGATAGATATATAGATAAATAGACAAATAGATATACAGATAGATAGACATATAGATATAATGATAGATATACAACTAGATAGGCATATAGATAAACATATATATACACAAATAGATCAATAAAAATATAGATAGACACATATAAAATTAGATAGACAAATAATATAGACATATAGACACACAGGCATATACATAGATAGTTAGACATATAGATATGCAAATACACAGATAGATAGATTGATAGATAGACAATTTGATAGAAATATTTATAGACAAATATATAGACTGAAAGATAGATAATAAGATATATAGATAGATAGATAGACAAAAAAGCAGGCAAATAAACAAATAGAAAAATTTACATACAAATAGAAAAATAGATATAAAGAAAGATAGTTTGTTAAATAGATTAAATGATAGAAAAATAGATTGAATGATAGACAAATTGATAGATAGGTTGATAGACTAATTAAAAGATAGATTGATAGATAAATTTATAAGCAAATTGATAAATAGATTGTTAGACAAATAGATAGAAGGTTAGATACACAAATTTATAAATAGATAGAGTGAGCTAGATATAGATTTAGATCGACAAATCTTTAGACAATTAAATAAATATATAGATAGTCAGATAGATATGTAGATAGATATATAGAAAGACAAATATATAGATAGATAGATAGGTAGACAGATAGATATAAAGTTAGATAGTCAAATAGATATATAGATAGATAGATATTAGATAGAAAGATAGATAGACTGATAGATATACAAATAGATAGACATAAATTCATATAAACACATAGATAGATAAATAGATAAACATAAATACATATAGACAGATATATATTTTGATAGATAGATAGACAGGCAAATAGACCCACATACATATAGATTGAGAGACAGATATATATATATATATATATAGATACATAGTTTGATAGATAGATAGTTAGCAAGATAGATATATAGATAGTTAGATCGAGTGACATACATGTTGATAGGTAGAATGACATATAGACAGATAGATAGATAGATAGATAGAAAAAAAATATAAAAAGAAAGATAGTTTGATAGATAGATTGATATACAGAAAGATAGACTGATAGACAGATAGATAGTTAAATAGATAGATAAAGAGATAGATAGATAGATAGATAGAAAGATATATAGATAGATAGATAGATAAACAGACATATAGATAGATAAATAGATGCACACACACACACACACACACACACACATATATATATATAAACAAATAGATAGATAGATAGATAAAAAATACATAGATAGATATATTGAAAGTTAGGCAGATAAATAAAAAAATAGATAGATAGACAGACAGATAAACAGATAGACATTTAAACAGATAGATTGATACATAGACAAATAGACACACAAACATATAGATAGATAGATGCACATACAGACAGATAGATAATTTTATATACAGATTGAAAGACTAATATATAGATATATATATAGATATAAAGATAGATAGATAGCTAGATAAAAAATAGATAGACAGATAGAGAGACATATAGATATATAGATAGACAAATAGATGGACAGATTTTTAGATGGATTGATAGACATATTGATAGACAAAGATTTATAGACAGGCATATAGATAGAAAGATAGAAAGAAAGATAAATAGATAGATTGATCTATAGATAGATAGATAGAAGATAAATTGATAGATATATAGAAAGATAGACATAAATATCTAGATAGATACATAGATATATATCAATAGTTTGACAAATATATAGATAGATACATAGATTTATAGATAGATAGATAGATAGACAAATAGATTGATAGATAGGCAGATAGATAGATAGATATAATATTAGAAAGAAAGATAGATAGACATGTAGATTGATAGATAAATAGATAGAAAGATAAAATGATAGACACATAGATAGAGAGATATAAAGACAAAATGATCATTAAATAGATAGAAAATTAGATAGGCAAATAGATATACAAAAAGATTGAAAGATATATAGATTGATAGATATTTAAATAGATAGAGAGATAAACATTTTGATAGATAGATAGATAGACAGATAGATATAAATAGATTGAGAGAAAGATTTATAGATGGATTGACAGATAGATAGATAAATATAGAGACAAGTAGATATATAGATAGATAGATAGATAGAAAAATAATTAGACATATAGATATATACATAAATAGATAGACATATAGATAGATAAATCGATAATTAGATAATTAGATTGATAGATAGACAGACAGATAGATGATAGATATATTAATAGATAGATATATAGTAAGAAATATAGACAGATACATATATAGATAGATAGATAGATGGATATATAAATAGATAGAAAGATAGATAGATAGATAGATATTTAGATAGATAAATAGATAGATAGTCAGATAAACAAAAATATAATTAGATAGATTGAAATATAGATGCTTAGATAGATAGATTGATTGATTGGTTGAAAAAAAGATAGATAGATAGTTACATAGATATATATATTGATATACACATAATTAGACAGATAGATAGATTTACAGATAGATTAATAGATAGTTAGATAGATTGAAAGACATATAGATAGACAAATAGATAGACAGATATATAGATAGATAAGTATAAAGATAGATAGATAGGTATATAAATAGATAGGCAGATAGATAGATAGATATATAAATAGATAGGCAGATAGATAAAAAGATAAATATATATACATAGAATGACAGATAAATCGATAGATAGATATACAAATAGATAGATAGATATTCACATAAATAGATAGGTTGATAAATAATTATATAGATATATAGATACATTGATAGACATATAGATATATATAATGATATATAAATATATAGATAGAAATATATATAGACAGATAGATTGATTGATTGATTGACAAATTGATAGATGGATTGATAGATTGATTAATAGACAAAGATTCATAGATAGATTCATAGATAGATTCATTGATATATTGATAAACAATTTGATAGATAGATAGATAGATAGATTGATTGATTGATATAGAGATAGATAGATATATATATATAGATAGAAAGATAGATAAATAAAAATATCAACAAATAGATAGATATATAGATTATTCGATAGATAGATAGATAGATATATCGATAGATAGCCAGACATACAGACACACAGATAGATAAATAGATAGGCAAATAGATAGATAGAAAAATAGATATATACTTACACAGATAGATAAACATTTTAATAAATAGTTAGATTGATTGATTGATTGATTGACAAATAGATAGATAGATAGATAGACACATAGATACACATATAGATAGACAGATAGATAGATAGATAAATAGATATACAAATAGATTGGAAGACTGACAGATAGATAAATAGATAGAAAGATACACATACATATAGACCATCAGATAGTTTGATATAAAAATAGATAGAAAGATAGAAAGATAGAATGACATATAGACAAATTGATAGATAGATAGATATATTGATTAATAGATAGATACACATATAGAGAGATAAATAGATAGATTGATTGAAAGACAGATTGATAGACTAATTAATGTATAGATTTATATATAAATTGATAGATTGATAGATAGATTGAATTATTGATACACAGATTGTAGACAAAAATATAGATAGATAGTTAGTTAGATAGATAGGCATACAGACAGACAAACATATTGATAGATAGATAGATAGATAAAAATATAGATAGATAGTTAGATATATAAAAATATAAATAGATAGACAAATTGAATGATATAAATATAGACACATAGATAGATATATATAGACAGATTGATTGATTGATAAATAGATGATATGTAGATGTAATATTAGACAGATAGAAAGAAAGATAGATAAATAGTTAGAAATATTGATAGATAGTTAGAAATATAGATAGATAAACACATAGATAGATAGAAACATAGATAAATAGACATGTAGAAATATAGACAAATAGATCACTATAAGAAAATGTCAGTTTATCTATGAAAAATTAACTATGAAAAAATCCCTAGCTTATTATCGAGGTATTTACTAGGGAAAAGAAAGAGATTTTGATTTTACATTAAATTACAAATTTGTAACGGATTTGTGACGAAAATTTTTAATTTAAAAGTATCCCTTACTAATATTGTCGTAAATTTTTACACATAGAATGGCACCAATTTTAGCTATGGCTCTAGTAATGGATTTCACTAGCTAATTAAATCAGTACATAATCCATGGCTAAATAATTATATGAATTTTTTTTATGATTTTATTTTTAATTGCAAGCTATTATTCCTTAAATGATAATTTTCACAAAATAAATACATTTAGCTAGGGGTTTTTTTTAGCTATTTGGGATGGGAATATTTTCCATCGCTAATCTTTAATTATTTAATTTTTTTTATTTATTATTTGTTTTTATTTTTTATGTAATTTTGTATATTAAAGTTATGGCATGGTATATGGATGAGCGATTCTTGAAAGGCACATTCTCCTCATATAATTATAAAAATATATATTATAAAAAATAATTTAAAAAAATATATAACTACTAATAAAAATGTATATTAATAAAGACTATAATAATTATTTTTATGTTTATAAAATTTTTAAAAACTTTTAAAAATTATTTTTCTAAAATATTTTATTATGATATTTATATATTTCTATTAAAAAACATTAAATAATTAATAATATAATTATAATCGTTTTTATGATATTTTAATTAATAAATGAACGTACATAAAAATTACTTCTACTAGAAAGCTAAAATAATTAATTATATGATTAAATAAAAAAATTATAATAATATCAGAATTAATGAATAAACAAGTAAATATTTATATTATTTAAAATACAAAATATACTTTTATGATTATAGTAATCTTTTAAAAAATATTTACAAAAAGATTAGATATTTTTAAATAATAAAAATTCAAATTTTTTATAAAATGTAAAAGAAAATAAGTTGATATTAAAATATAAATACATAGATGTTTTAATTACATCAAAAATAATTTGATGATTTAAAAAATATATATCTCAGTATTGTTTTTAAAGAAACACTTCAAGTATTTTTTTAAGGTTTTAAAAAATATATTTAAAATATTACTCATGAAATTTTTGTTTTAAAAATATTTAAAATTAATTTTGGCTTATAAACACTTTTGAAAAGTACTGCCAAACTGACCCTAAATTGATTTGATTTCAAATTTTATTTTTTGTCCATTCAAAAATTTATAAGAATTCAACAATTGAGTAAATCTTTTCTATTAACTTTAATATTCTATTTTTATTAAAATAATAAATATAAGTTTTTTTATTGATTTTCTCACTTTAAGTAATTTTTGGAATTTTATAAATTATAAATTATATCAAATAATATGAAATTTTATGCCTTAATAAGTATTCCATATTATATTTATAAAGAATAATTCGAATTCTTAAAAATGTATCACCATAATATATATATATATGAGATACTTTATTATTATATAATATTATTTTATTTATTTATGAAATAATATCATATTGTTAACTATAAATCTATTTCAAATTTTTTATTTAAATTATTTAATTTTTATAATTTTAGTTTACTTTTATATTTTTGTCTCTTTGTTTTCTATATATTTACATCCATATTTTTATTTATAGTTTCCATGAAAAATAAAAATGATAAAGCATTCAAGCACTTAATCATTTTTTCTTTTTTTAGAAGAGGAAGAGAGGAGAAGCGAAATGGGACTACGGGAGCAACCTACAAAATCTACCTCTTCTTGTTACAACGTAATATTATCATTACTCATCTCCTTCAAAATACCATATAGATTTCTCCGTCTCTCTCAATTTATTTCTTTTTTATTTCCCTTTATTGTCATTTCATGTGGTTTGCTCCCTTTATCTAGCAATATCGTGATATCTTTTAATCATTAGCATGCTAATAAAGGCTCTATTTCTTCATGTATATTTTACAAATGCATTCCTAGATATTCAAAATATATTATCTTTGCATATTCATCTATAAGTTATTTTTTTTAATTATTCATATAATTTAAAGTCATTGTATGTTTCATTCGGTATTATGATTGAGCATTATTCTTTGCAAATATAATAGGGTAAAATGGGTTCATATTACTAGTGGATGTATTAAAAGGTTTATGAATGGAATTTTGAATAAAAATTTTTTGAGTGGGCTAGAAACTTTCATCAACTTTGCATCTAGTCAACTGAGATAGATGGATTGAGATAAGATTGTCCATGTAATAAATACAAGTGTCAGAATATGTATTTTCATGATTTAAACATTATTAGTTACCATGTGGCTAAATATGGCTTTGAACCAAATTACTTATGTTTAGATTTATCATGAAAAAGTACAATGGCTCTGAACATTGACCAAAATGAGGATGTTGAATCATATGTATGTAGTGAAGAAACATCAAAAACAAATTCATACAGAATCTAAGTAAAGACCCATTTAGATATGTGACAATCTATCCAGGGTATTTGTCAATGGATATAAATTTAACATAATACGGCACGGTTCTTCTAAAGTAACTATGATTAGTGTTGTATTCATTAAAGGCTCAAGTTATAGTGCAAATGAAATTGATTATTATGATCAACTAGTAGAAGTTATTGAGGTGGAGTATCCTAGAATTGAAAATAACAGGATTGTATTATTAATATGCGAGTGGTTTGATTCTACATGAAATATGGGTACATAAATATTCATTCAGATTATGAGCTAGTGGATGTTAACCATAAACACAGATTTAATCATTATGAGCCACTTATTATGGCAGTTCAATCCACTTAAGTATATTATTGTACATATCTGAGTTTATCTCGTGATAAGAGTGTGATGGGCCATTTGCAAAATCAAAGCTCAATTAAATTTTGAAGTGCCAACATCTCAACAAAGAAGTACAAACTTAGCTATTGAATCAGTATTTCAAGAAGATGACATAAATAATATTGAGCCTGTGCATGTAGATGAAGATCTAAAAAATTTGTGTGACTCAAATAGTGGCCTAATAAAAAATGAAGATAATCATTTTTTATTTGAAGATGAGTTAGAACTTTCATCAGAATTAGATGAAATATCAGAAGATCCTTTAGAGAATGATAGTGATGCAGATAATTAAACTTTTATAATGGTATTAGAATATTATAGTTTCAAAGACTTGCTATATTTTGTTAAAATACATTACTGATGTTCTTATATCTCTATTATCTGTTCTATGTTTTTATTATTTTTTTGTATAGAAAATGGTGCCTAAAGGACATGGGTGTTGTAAAGGTGGACATGGATGCATAAATGGACGAAATTCATCTAGTATTTTACATCATGTTGTACAATCAGTACCATCTCATACCCACCATATCCAGACTTCAACATAAACATCACCATCACCGTCTCCATCACCATCACAATCATTGACACCTTTACCATCGCCTTTATCAGATATAAGGCCACCACCATTTTTATAACGGAATAATATTATATAACTATATATTTACAGTATATAGTTATATTGAACATTTCTATATAACTATATCATATGATGTTCCTTTATTGGCTTTAATTAATATTATATATTCTAAAGCATATACACGAGGAATAAAACGTCATTAATTTGAAGTTTTATTGTAGTGATTAGTTATCTATCTATCTATCTGTTAAACTTATTCTATTAGTCTGCTAGTCTATATGTCTTTCTGTCTATCTTTCTATCTAGCTATCTATATGTCTATAAATATAGCTATTTATCTTTCTATATGTTTACTTGTCTATTCATTTTATTGTCGATCTGTCTATATGTCAATATACTATCTATCAATCAATGTATCTATCTATATATCTTTATATCTTTCTTTCTCTCTATCTATCTCTCTATCTCTATATTTCTATTTCTCTCTATCTTTTTAACTCTCTATATCTCTATCTCTCTATCTCCATATCTTTCTACCTCTCCATCTCTCCATCTCATTAGCTCTCTACTTATCTATGTCTCTACCTCTTTATCTCTTTAACTTTATATCTCCCAATTTCTTTACCTCTCTATATCTCTTCCTACCTAACTAACAACTTAAATACCTACCTACATTGCTAGCTACCAAAGTAACTAGCTATATGTCTATGTGTCTAATTATCTATCTTTCTATATGTCTACGTGTCTACTTGTCTATTTGTCTATCCAAATATCTTTTTATATCTCTGTCAATCTATATGTCTATCTGTCTTTTAGTCTATCTGACTTTCTATCTATAATTTTGTTTATCTATCTATCACACTTTCTCTTTATCTTTCTATCTGTCTATTTGTCCATCTATCTATTTTTCTATCTCTCAATCTAATTGCCTATCTATCTATATGTATATCAATATATCTATATGTCTATCAATCAATATATATATCTATATGTAATCTATCGATCTATATTTTATATATTTATCTATATATCATTTTATCTATCTTGCTATTTGTATATTTATTTATTTATATATCTATCTTACTAACTCACTATCTATATGTCTATCTATCTATCTACCTATGTATATGTCTAAATAACTATCTATTTAACTATTTATTTATTTGTCTTTATATTTGTCTTTCTATCTTTCTATATATATATATATATATATATATATATCTATTTATCTATCTATCTGTCTGTCTAAAAATTTTTCTATCTACCTATTTATCTATATGTCGATCTTTATTATGTATCTATCTATCTGTCTAACTATCTTTCTATATGTTTATCTATTTGTCTATCAATCATTCTATTTTTCTATCAATCTGTCTATTAAATTGTCTATCAATCTATCTATCAATCTGTATATCAATCTGTCTATCACTTTGTTTATAAATTTGACTATTTATTTATCTATCTATATAACTATCAATCTATATGTCTATCTATCAATCAAACTATTTATCTATTTATATATCTATATATTTGTCTATAAATCTATCAATCAATATATATATCAATATGTCTATCAATCTATTTATTAGATTGTATATCTATATGTTTGTCTATTTGTATGTTTGACTGACTATTTGTCTGTCCAACTACCTGTCTATCCATCTGTCTATCGATTTTTTTTTCTTTTTGTCTATCAATCTATAAATGTGTTAGTGTGTTAGTTTATCAGTCAAAATGTCTATCTATATGTATGTCTATCTATCTATCAATCTGTGTGTCTATCTGAGTAGCTCTCTATCTATTTATATGTCTATATGGCATTATGTTTATCTATCTATCTATGTATCTATAAATCAATCTATCTATCAACTTGTTTATCAATATATCTATAATTGTGTTTAGCTATCTAATATCTATCAGTATATATATATATATATATATATATATATATATATATATATATATATGTCTATCTATCTATCTATCTATTTAACTATTTATTTGTCCATCTATTAGCCTATCAATCTATATATCTATCTATCTATCTATTTTTCTATCTATCTATATATAGATATATCTATCTAATTATTTATCTATCTATTTATCTACCTATCTATAAATTTTCAATATATCTATCTATCATGCTATCTATCAATCAATCTATCTATCTATCTATCTATAAAACTATCTATCTATCTATCTATCTATTTGTTTATATATCTTTCTATCTATCTGTCTGTCTATCTTTTTGTCTATGTGTGTGTGTCTATGTCCATCTATATATCTACCTGCTTGACTATCTACATGCTTGATTATCTACCTATCTACATGTCTATTGATTTATTTATATATCTATATGTCTATCTATATATATACATATCTATAAATCTATCTGTCTATCTATCTATTTATCTTTATATCAATATATCTATTTATTTTTCTATCTTTTTATCTATCTATCTAGGTATATATCTATTTATATACCTATCTGTATATCTATCTGACTATTCATCTATGTATCTTTATTTCAATCTATATATCAGAATGTTTATGATTCTGTCTATCAATATGAATATCAGAATGTCTATGTATCTATATATCTAGCTATTGGCTTATTTTTCTATTTGTCTAATTGTAGTTCTATCTATCTATCTATATATCAGTCCACCTATATGTATATCTATCTATCATTTATATACCAATCTATTATCTATCTATCTGTTTATCTATCAATTGTATTAATTTGTCTATCTATCTATATCTGTCTATCTATATTTCTATCTATCTATCTATCTATCTATCTTTTTGTCTATTTATTTTTCTATCTATATATCTGTCTGTCTGTTTATCTTTTAATCTATCTATCAAAATGTCTATCAAGTTGTCAATCTATTTGTCAATCTATTTATCTATCTATCTATATATTTATCTATCTATCTGTCTGTCTTTCTTTCTTTCTATTTGTCTATCTACCTATTTATCTCTCTATCTTTATATCTATCTAATAATCTGTGTATTTTTATATCTATCTATCTATATAACTATCTGCATATCTATCTATATATCAAATTGTCTATCAATCTATATATCAATCATCTTATCAATATGTATATTAATCTATCTATCTATCAAAATTTATTTCTATATATTTGTCTCTCAATCTAATTATCAATATGACTATCAATGTATCTATCAATCTATTTATTAATTTATCTATCAAACTATCTATGTATCTATCTATCTATATGTCTGGCCGTCTATCAATCTATCTTTTAATCTATCTATCATACTTTCTTTAGTCTATCTTCCTATTTGTCTTTTTGTCTGTCTGTCTATTTGTCTCCCGATCTGTCGGCATATTTAGTTATCTATTTGTTTGTCTGTCTTCCTAACTATCTATGTGCTTGATGGTTTATTTGTCTATTTGGTAATCTATCAATCTATCTATATAATTGTCACTCTATCTATATAATTGTCAACCTATTTGTCGGCATATTTAGTTATCTAATTGTCACTCTATCTATGTGCTTGATGGTTTATTGTGCTTGATGGCATATTTAGTTATAATTGTCACTCTATTTGGTAATCTATCAATCTATCTAGAGAAAGAAAGATTTATCTGTCTGTCTGTCTATCTACCTCTCTTTCTATATGTCTATCTATCTATTTGTCTTTTTATATATCTATTTGTTTGTCTACAAGTTTGTCTAACTTTATATATGTCTATCTGTCTATCTATATATATGTCTATCTATTTGAATATATTTCTATCTCTAAATCTATCTATCTGTATATCTTTCTATTTATCTATTTGTCAATCTATCCATCTAATAATCTTTATATCTACATGTCAATCAATCAATCTATCTTTCTATCTTTCTATCTTTCTATCTTTATGTGTATCTATTTGTTTATGTATCTGTGTATCTATCTATCGATCTATTTGAATTTTTATCTATCTATCTTTCTATCTCTCTCTTTAGATCTTTATATCTCTCTAAATCTTTCTTTCTACTTCTCTTCCTTTCTACCTCTCTATCTTTCTATCACTCTATCTCTCTAATTCTCAATCAATCTATTTATCTATCTTATAATATGTCTATCTATCTATCTATCTATTGGTGAATAAATCTATCTATCTATCATTATGTTTATCTTTCTGTCAATCTTTCTATCTATCTTTCTATTAATCTTTTTGTTTATCTATTTATATATTATTATATCTATCTATCGATATATTATTAAATCTATCTATATATCTGTCTGTCTATATATCTGTCTATTTATCTATCGAACTTTTTGTCTATATATCTATCTAACTATCTATCTATCTATTTTTCTATCTATCTTTCTATTTTTCTATCTATCTATCTATATATTTTTCTGTCTATTTATATGTCTATCTATCTTCATATCTATCTATCTTTCTATGAGGATATCCATCTTTCTTTCTATCTATCTTTCTATCTATCTCTTTATCTATCTAAAAATCTATCTATGTATTGATCAATCTATCCATCTGTCTAACTATCATTCTATCTTTCTATCTTTATATTTTTCTATTTTTTATATGTCTATTTATCTATCTATCTGTTTGTCTATCTATCTATCTATCTATCTATCTTTCTTTCTTTCTATCAGTGTATGTCTATTTATCTGTCTATCTGACTATCTATATAATTTTGTCATTCTATCTATCTATATATCTGTCTATCTAACTGTCTATCCAAGTTTCTATCTAACTATCTATATATATATTCCTATTTATTTGTCTATCAATCTATCAATCAATCAATCTATCTATATATCTTTCGATCTTTCTACCTATTAATCAATAAATCTATCTATCTATCTAATTGGCTATCTATCATTCTAAATATCTATCAGTCTATCTATCTATATATCTTTATTTCTATCTATCTATTTATCTGTCATTCTTTTTTTCTATCTATTTATCTATCTATCTATATGTCTATCTACCTATCTATCGGCCTATCTAATTGTTTATTTATCTATCTATCTATCTCTCTATCTATTTGTCTATCTATCTATCTATCAATATATATGTCTATCTATCTGACTATCTATATGTATATCTATCTAGCTATCTATCTATATAACTTTCTATCTATTAATCTATTTATTTATCTTTCTGTCTATCTATCTATTTATTTATCTTTCTGTGTATCTATCTGTCTATCTGTCTATCTATCTATCTAATTATCTATATATTTGTCTATCTATATATCTATCTTTCTATCTATCTATCTTTCAATAAATATATCTATCTATCAATATGTATGTCTATCTTTCTCTATGTCTATCTATCTGTCTATCTATCTATATGTCTATATCATTATCTATCTATCTATCTATCTATATATCTATTAGTCTATCTATCTATCTATCTTCTATTTATCTATCTAACTATATATCAATCAATCAATCTAACAATCTATATATCATCCTATCTATCTGTCTATCTATTTGTCTCTCTATCTCTCTCACTATTTGCCTTTCTAAAAGTCTATCTATATATCTATTTATCTTTCTATGTCTCTATCTTTCTATCTATCTATTTATTTATCTATCTATATCGATCTATGTATATCTATCTTTATATTTTTATTAATTTGTCTATCAATCTGTATATCAATAAGTCTATAAATCTATCTATCTATATGTCTATCAAACTTTCAATGAAACTATCTATCAATCAATCTATAAATTTATCTACCTAATTACCTACAACTTCTATCTATCTATCATAGTATCTATCTTTCTATCTATTTTTCTATGTGTCTATGAATCTATTTGTCTGTTTATCTATCTATTTATTTATTTGTATGTCTATCTTTCAATTATTCTCTCTATCTTTATGCCTGACTATCTATCTACCTGACTGTCTATCTCTCTAGCTATAAGTTATCTATATATCTATCTTTTTATTCATCTATCTTTCTATCAGTGTCTATCTATCTATTTGTTAGTGTACATCTATGAATATCTATTTGTCTATCTATCTATCTGTATCTATGTAAGTATGTTTATATATTTGTGTTTCTACATATCTCTAAATGTCTATCTTTTTTTTGTATGTTTATATTTCTTTCTATTTTTCTATCTTTTAGTCTTTATGTATTTTTATATTTCAGTCTTTTTATATATTAGTCTATCAGTCTATCAGTCTCTCAGTCTATCTATATATCTATCTATATATTTGTATATATATATATATATATATATATGTATCTATTTGTCTATCTCTCTATCTAAATACCTATCTATATATCTATTATTCTATCTGTCTAACTGTCTAACTATCTATTATTCAATCTATAATTCTATCTATCTATCTTTATATATATATATATATATATATATATATCTATATGTCTTTGTATCTATCTATCTATCTATTGATCTATTTATTTGTCCATCTATCTCTCTATCTAGCTATTTATATATCTATCAATCTATTTTTCTATCAATTTTCTCTTTATATTTTATCAATCGGTCTATGAATTTGTCTAGAAATTACATATCAATTTGACTATCAAATTATGCATCTATTTCTCTATCTGTCTTTTAATCTGTGTATCTATCAAACAATCTATATGTCTATATATCTGTCTATCTATCTACCAATCTATTTGTCTATCTATTTATATAATTATTTATATATCTTTTTATCCGTCTGTCTATCTATCTATCTGTCTTTCTATCTATCTATCTAACTTTCATTCTATCTGTCTATCTATCTATCTATCTAACTAGCTGCCTATTTATCTATCTATTTATCTATAAATCTGTCTATCTATCTATAAATCTATCTATCTATCTATCTATATGTCTGTCTCTCTATCTTTCAATCTATATATCTATCGATCTCTCTATATATCTATCAATCTGTCAATCTTACTATATATCTATCTATTTATATATGTCTATTTATATGTGTATCAATTTGTCTATGTATCTATAAATCTATCTCTCTATCAATCTATCTGTCTATCTATTTGTATATCTCTCTCTTTCAATCTTTCTATCTATGAATATGTATATCTATCTCTATATCTCTCTATCTATCTTTATAATAATCTATCTATCTTTCTGTATATTTATCTAACTATCTATATGGCTATCTATGTGTCTATTTATCTCACTAACAATTTATTTATCAATCTATCTATCTTACTATCTATCTATCTATCTATCTTTATATTTGTATAATTTCTATATGCCTATCTATTTGTCTATCAGTATATGTATATGTCTTTCTATCTATCTATATGTCTATCTATTTGTCTATAGGTATAAGTATATGTCATATGTCTACCTGTGTATCTGCCTATCTACTAATCACTCTATCTATCTTCTTGACTATCTATAAATCTATCTATCTACTTGGCTATCTATAAATCTATCTATCAATCTATCTAGCTATTTCTTTTTCTATCTATCTCTATCTATATATATCTAAATGTATTTCTATCTATATGTCTATCTATCTATCTAACTACCAGTATATTTGTATATTTCTCTATCTATTTATCTTTCTGTCTATCGATCTACCTACCTACCTACCTATGTAACTACATATTATTCTTTCTAACTAACTAACCATCTATTTATCTATATATCAGTCTATCAGGTTATCTATTTACCTATCTATCTGTCAACCTTTCTATCTTTATATCTTTCTATCTATATCTATCTCTGTATCTATTTATTTATATATTTATATATTTGTCTATTTATCTATCTATATCTTTGTCTTTTTATCTGTATCTCTCTCTCTATCTTTATTTCCATTTATCTATATATTTTTTAGTCTATTTATCTTTCTATCGAAATATATATGTATTTATCTGTTTATCTATCTATTTGTCTGTCTATATGTCTATCTATCTATCTATCTGTCTGTCTATTTATCTGCTTATCTGATACTCTATCAATTTGACTATCGATTTATCTCTCTATCACTCTATATAACTATCTAATAATCTATCTATCTTTATATATGTTTATCTTTATATATGTCTATCTACCTATCTGTATATAACTCTATCTATCTATATGATTATCTGTCGATATGTTTATCTATCTATCTAGATACATGTTTATTTATCTATTTGTCCATTTATCTATGCATATACTTGTCTGCCAGTCTATCTGTATATCTTTCTATCTATCTATTTGTCTATATGGCTTTTAGTCAACCTATCTATCTCTCTTTTTGTCTATATGGCTTTTAGTCAACCTATCTATCTCTCTTTTTGTCTAATTGTCTTTCTATTTTTATATCTTTCTATCTATTTATCTATTTATAATTATGTGTTTATCTATATGTATCAGTCTATATATATATATATATATATATCTATCATTATATCATTATGTATATATATTTATCTATTTATATATCTTTCTTTCTGTATATATGTATATCTGTCTATCTATCTATCTATCTATATATCTATCTGTATGTTTGTCTATCTTTCTATTTGTATGTATGTTAGTATATCTACCAGCATGATTGTGTGCATGAATGATAATTGATCTATCTGTTGGTCTGCATATCTATCTATCTGTATGTATGTATGTCGATCTAACTATTTCTTTCTTTGTATGTTTATATATCTATCTTTATATCTATCTGTCTATATATCTGCCTATCAATCTTTCTATCAATTTATCTATAAATCTTTATATCTATATGCCTATCTATCTGTATATCTAATTGTCCATCTATCTATCTATAAATCTATATATATAATTATCTATCTATCTAGCTTTCTTTTTATCTATCTATTTATCTATCTATCTATTTGATTATCTATCTCTCTTTCTATCTTCATTATAATCTATATATCTTTCTGTCTATATATCTGTCTATTTATCTGTTGATCTATATTTCTATCTATATGTCTATCTATTTATCAATTTGTCGATATATTTATCAAACTTATCTTTCTATCTTTTTATCAATTTTTCTATCAATTTTTCTTTCAATCTATTTATCAATCTATCTATTAATATCACTATCAATCAATCTATCAGTCTATTTATTTATCAATCAATCAATCTAACAATATGTTTATCTATTATCTATCTATGTATATATATGTCTAAATATCTATCGATTAATCTATCTATTTATCTATCTATATATAAATCTATCTATCTATCTTTCTTTCTTTTTTTCTATTAATCTGACAAACTTTCTATCTATCAATCTATCTATCAATCTATATCAATATATTAATGAATCTGTATATCATGCAATCTATCAAAATTACCTATCAATCTTTATATCTATATGTCTATCTATCTGTATATCTAATTGTCTATCTATCTATCTATAAATCTATATATATAATAATATATCTATCTAGCTTTCTTTTTATCTATCTATATATCTATCTATCTATCTATTTGATTATCTATCTCTCTTTCTATCTTCATAATAATCTATATATCTTTCTGTCTATATATCTATCTATCTATCTGTCTATCTATATTTCTATCTATATGTCTATCTATCTGTCTATTAGTCTATCTATTTATCAAACTTATCTTTCTATCTTTTTATCAATTTTTCTATCAATCTTTCTTTCAATCTATTTATCAATCTATCTATTAATATCACTATCAATCAATCTATATGTCTATTTATTTATCAATCTATCTATCTATCTATATGTCTATATATTATCTATCTATGTATCTATATGTCTAAATATATATCGATAAATCTATCTATTTATCTATCTGTCTATAAATCTATCTATCTTTCTTTCTTTATTTTTTTCCATTAATCTGACAAACTTTCTATCTATCAATCTATATCAATATATCAATGAATCTATATATCAAATAATCTATCAATCTATCTATCAATATAACTATTAAAATGTCTATCAATCGATCTATCAATTTGTCTATCAAACTATATATCAATTTGTCTATAAAATTGTCTATAAATCTGTCTATAAATATGTACGTCAATCTATCTATCTAACTAGTTTTCTATCTATTTGTCAGTCATTCATCTGTCTTTTAATCCTTCTATCAATCTATTTATCAATCTGTCTATCAATCTGCCTATTAATTTTACTATTAATCTGTGTATTAATATGACTTAGAATCTATCTATTAATCTTTCTATCAATCTATGTATCAATCTATATATCATTTTGTCCATCAATTTGTCAATTTATCTATCATCGACCTGTCTATCTATATGTCTATCTATCTATCTATTTATCTATTGTCTATTTAACTATCAATTTATCAATCTATCTATCAATCTATCAATCTAACTATGTATCTTTCTTTATATCTATGTATCTATCTATTTATCAATCTATCAATTATCGATATAACTATCTATCATTCAATATAATTATTTATCTATAAATCTATTTATCTATCTGTCTATCTATCTTTATATCTGTATATCTTTCTATCTCTTTATCAATCTATCTCTCAATCTTTCTAACTATCTGTGTGTCTATCTATATGTTTATATATTTATCTATCTATAAATTTATATATATTTATATCTATCTATCAATCAATATATATGTCTATCTATCTATCTATCTATCCATCTATCTATTTGTCTATCTATATCATCTATCTAGTTGTGTATCTCTATCTATCTATCAATCTATTAATCAATCAATCAATCAATATATATATATATATATATATATCTATCTATCTATATTTCTATCTATTTGTCAGTATATATATCTATCTTTTTATCTTTCTATATTCTTAATAGTCTACATGCCTGATCAACTTTGTATCTATAAGTCTATCTATCTATCTATATATCTTTTTGTCTATTTATATGTCTATCTATTTGTCTATCTATCTATCTATTTATATGTCTGTTGATCTTATTTTTCTATCAATTTATATATCTATATTTCTAACTTTTTATATATCTATCTGTCTATCTATCTATCCATCTCTCTATAAATTTATTTTTTTATCTATTTGTTTATCTGTCTATCTATATCATCTATCTATCTATCTATCTATATGTTTATCAATCTATCTATCTATCTATTTATATGTATATATATCTTTATAACTATCTATCTTACTATCTATCTATATAACTAACTATCTTTCTGATTATCATTCTTTCTATCTATATGCCTTCTATCTATCTATCTTTCTTTCTTTCTATCTTTCTAATAATCTATCTATCTATTTATATATATGTTTGTCTATCTATCTATCTATATATTTATGTGTTTATTTATTTATGTATATATTATCTATCTGTTTATCTGTCTATCTTTTTGTCTATCTATTAGTCTATTTGTATATATATCTATTTATCAATCAATCTATCTACCTTTCTATTTGTATATCTATTTAACTATCTATATATATATATATCTATCTATCTAGCTTTTTATCATTCTATATTTGTATTTATATGTCTACTATCTATTTTTCATTTAATCTGTCCATCACTGTATATATGAATCTATCTATCAATTGGTATATCAATCAAACTATCAATATATCTATCAATCTGTCAATCAATATGTCAATCAATTGGTCTATCAATCTATCTATCAAAAGTTTTAATAATTTGTCTATCAATATATTTATCAATATGTCTATCTATCTATCAATATATATTTATACATGTCTGTCTGTCTTTTAGTCTATCTATTTGTCTATCTTTCTATCTATATGCCTATCTATTTCTCTATCTAATTGTCTATCAGTCTTTCAATCTTTCTGTCTTTCAATCTATCTATAAATCTATCTATCAATATGTTTACTAATCTATCTATTTATTTGTCTATCTAATTGTTTATCTATTTATCTATCTATCTATCTATCTTTTTGTCTATCTATTTGTCTATATAACTGTCTATATTTCTATCTATCTAACTATATATCTATCTATCTTTATGTTTGTCTCTCTCTCTAACTATTTATCTAACTATATGTCTATCTATCTTGTCTATCTATCTCTTAATCTAACTATCTAAATATATCTCTATATACTATCTTGTCTATCTATCTATCTATCTAATAATCTGTATCTCTATATATCTGTCTATTTATCTATCTAATAACTTACATATCTATTTGACTACTTATCTATATATCTATCTATCTATATGTCTTTCATTATGTTTATCTATCTCTATATCAATCAATCTATATATCTATCTACATATCTATCTGTCTATTGATCTGTCTATCAATCAATCTGTCTATCTGTCTAAAATTTTTTCTATTACTTTTTTTATTTATTTGTATTTAATTTATCAATCAATCTATATATCTATCTATCTAACTAACTAACTAACAATCTATTTATCTATCTATCTATTTATTTATCTTTATATAATTATTTCTATCTATTTGTCTATCTATTTGTCTATTTATGTATTTGTCTATCTATCTGTCAAATTATATGCTTCTTTGTCTGTTTACTTATATATCTATCTATCTTTCTATCTATATTTCTATGTATTTGTCAAGAAATCAATCAATCAATCAATCAATCTTTCTTTCTTTAATGTATCTATTAATTTATATATCTATCTGTCTATTTGTTTTTTTATTTATACGTTTGTCTCACTTTCTACCTACCTGATTGTGTAGCAGCCTAATTGTGTATATATGTCTATATCTATATTTGTCTATCTTTCTTTCTGTTTGTCTATCTATAGTCTATTTGTCTATCTATATGTCTGTCTATATATCTATTTATCTTTCTATCTATATGTCTAACTATATGTATGTTTGTCTATCTATTATTCTATCTATTTTTCTATTTATATATCTATCTATCTATCTATTTGTCTGTTTATCAATTTGTCTATCTATATTTCTATCTATTTATTTTTTAATCTATTTGTTTATCTATATGTTTGTATATCTTTCTATCTAATTATCTATCTGTCCATCTAGCTAGCTATCTATCTATCTATTTGTTTCTCTATTTCTCTAACTATCTATCTATATTTCTATCTAATTATCTATTTCTACCTATCTGTCAATTTATATGTCTATTTATCTGTGTTTCTATTTGTCTATATATCTTTCTATTTCTACCTATCTCTTTGTCAATCCATATGTATATCATTTTTCTATATATGTGCCTATCTATTTGTCTATCTAGCTGTGAATCTATCTATCAATAAATTTCTCAATCTAACTATTTAATAATCTGTATATCTATCCGTCCATCAATCTAGTTTTCAATGTATCTATCTATCTATCTATTATCTATGTCTATATCTATCTTTCTATCTATATGTCTAACTATCTTTCAATCTATGTGTATATAAATAAACCTATCTATTTATCTATCTATCTATTTATCAAACTCACTATCTATTTGTATATCAATATTACTATCAATCTATCTATAAATTTACATATCAATCTATCTATCAATCTGTCTATCCATCTCTCTATCTTTTTGTCTATCTGTGTATTAATATATCGATCTCTCTATCAGTCTATCTATTTATCTAGATATTTTTTTATATATCTACCTATCTACCAATTTGTCTATCAATCAATCAATTTATCTATCTATCTATCTGTTTATCAATCTGTCTATAAATCTGTCTATCAATCTATCAAACAATACATCTAATAATCTGTCTATCAATTTATTTTTGAAAATGTCTATCAATCTGTTTATTAATCTATATATCTATTTGTATATCAATTTGTTTATCACTCTGTCTATTAATCTTTCTATCATCCTGTCTATCAATAAATCTATCTATCTATCTATCTATATAAATATCTATCTATCTATCAGTCAATTTATGTGTATATCAATATATCTATATGTCGGTCTATCTATCTGTTTGTCTATCTATTAATCTATCTATCTATATTACTATCTATCTATATTACTATCTATCTATCTATCTATTTATAATTCTGCCTATCTATATATATATATCAATCTTTCTATTAATATGTCAATCAAATTGTCTATCAATCTTTCTATCAATCTGTCTAACAATCTTTCTATCAATCTATTCTATGAATTTGTCTATCAATTTCTCTATCAATCTATATATCTTTCTATCTAACTTACTAACTATCTATCTATATTTCTATCTATCTATCTCTATATCTCTTTATCTATATGTCTATCTATCTTTCTATTGATATGTCTATCTATCCATCTATCTATCTATCTAAAAGTGTATTTATTTTTTTATCAATTTGTCTATCAATCAATCTATCAATCTGTCTATCAAAATGTCTATCAAAATGTTTTTTTTTGTCTATCTATTTATGTATCAATCTATCTACCAATCTCTCTATCAATCAGTCTATCAATCAATCTATCAATTTGTTTCTGAATCGATATTTCAATCTTTCTATAAATCTAGTTATCAATATTATCTTTTAATCATTTTTATCAATTTATTTATCAATATATCTATCAATCAATTATCAATATGTCAACCTATCTATCTATCTGTCTATCTTTTTATCTTTCTATCTATCTATCTGTCTATCTAACTATATATAAATTTATTTATCTATTTATCTATTTTTCTATCTATCTATCTAACTATATGTATATCTATCTATGTCTCTATCTATCTGTCTATCTATCTATCTATCACTCTGTCTATCTTTCTATATATATATATATATATCTATCTATCTATATGTATGTCTATCTATCTATATATCAATTTATCTATCTATATTTTTTTTTCTATCTATCTAACTATCATTATATCTATCTATGTATTTATCTATCTATTTGTATGCCTATCGATCTATCTATTTTTCTATCATTCTGTTTATCTATTTGTCTATCTATCTATATATCTATATCTCTTATTATCTATTTATCTATCTTTCAATCTATTTATCTACTTTTTTTTATATATTTCTATCAGTCTATCTATCTATTTCTCTAACTATTTGTCTATCTTTGTGTCTATCTATCTATTTATCTATATGTTTGTTTATCTATCAATCTGTTTGTCACTTAGTCTATCTATCTTTCTATTAGTATATCAGTCTGACTAACTATTTGTCTGTTTGACTGTCTATTTGTATGCTTGACTATTTATCTATTTGTCTATCTAACCATATGTGTATCAAATTGCAATCTATTAGTCTATTTATCTATATATCTGCCTATATATCTATATATATATCTATCTATTTATCTTTCTGTCTATGTGTCTATCTATCTTACTATCTAACTATTTGTTTGTTTTTCTATATGTCTATCTATTTGTCAATGTATTTGTCCGTTATCTCTCTATCAATCTATTAATCTTTTTATCTATCTATCTATTTATGTGTTAATCTATCTATATATTTAAATGCAAATCTATATACTTTTCTATCTGTTTATCTATTTATATGTGTGTCTGTCTATCTATCTGTCTATTTATCAATCAATGTATCTGTCTATTTTTTGTCAATCTATCTATCCATCTATATGTCAATCTATCTGTCTATCTGACTATCTATATGCCTTTCTATCTGTATATATATCTATCTTTTTATCTGCCTAATATTTTATCTAGCTTTCTAGCTATCTTTATGTCTCTCTATGTGTTTATCAGTCTATATATCTATATGTCTATCTATATATCTATTTACATATTTATCTATCTATCATTCTATTTATCAATCTTTATATTAATGTGTCTATCAATCTATCAATAAATCTATCTATCAATTTGTTTATGAATTTATCTATCAATCTATCTATTTATCTATCTATCTACCGTTATGTTTATCTATATGTCTATTTATCTATCTATCAATCTCTTTTTTTATCAATCTAACTATTAATCTATCTATCAATCAGTCAATTTATCTTTCTATCAATCAATCAATCAATCAATCAATCGATTAATAAATGTGTCTATAAATATGTCTATAAATTTATCTATCAATATGTTTATAAATCAATATATCAAATTGTCTATCATTTAATTAATCAATCTATCTATCTATTAGTCTATCTATTAGTCTTTCTATTAGTCTATCTATCTATCTATCTCTCTCTCAAATTGAATCTTTATCAATCTTTCAATAAGTATATGAATCTATTTAGTGTATCAATCTCAATCAATCTATCTATCAATCAATTTATCTATAAATCTATCTATCTATCTATTTTCTATTTGTCTCTCTATCTATTTATCTATTTATTATCTATATATTTGTATATCTGTTTGTATATCTATCTATCGTAATATCTATCTATCTATCGTAATATCTATCTATCTATCTTTCTATCAATTTATTTTTGTATCTATCTATCTATCTATCTATATATCCATCTATCTATTTTCTATCTATCTATCTATATTTCATTCTAATTGTTTATAAATCAATCTATCAATCTATTTATCAATATGACTATCAGTCTACATTTCAATCTATCAATAAATCAGTCTATCATTGTGTCTATCAATAAATATATATATATATATGTCTATGTATATATTTATTTATCTAACTATCGAACTATCTATCTATCAATCAATATTTCTATCAAAGTGTATATCAATATGTTTATTTCAATTTATCTATATATGTATTAATCTATCATTAATCTATCTATCTATCTGACTATATCTCAATCTATTTATTTGTCTATGTGGCTGTCTATCAATCTATCTATCAATCTATTAATCATTTTGTCTATAAATCTATATACCAATCTATCTATCCTTATTCCTATCAATCTATCTTCTTATCTGTCTATTTATCTGTATATCTATCTATCTAACTAAATGTCTATCTATCTATTTATCTATCTGACTTCTATCTATCTATATATCAATATATTTATCTATCTACCATTCTAACTTTCTATCTATCTATTTATCTATCTATCTGTCTATCTATCTATTTAGCTATCTATCTAACTTTCTGTCTATCTTAATATCACTATATCTGTCTATCGATCTATCTATATATCTTTATGTATGTATGTTTCTCTATGTATCTCTCTATCTATCAGTTTATTAATTTACTTTCTATTTGTCTATCTATCTATCTTTATGTTTGCCTATCTATTTATCTATCAATCCATCGATCTATCTATCTAACTATCTATTTGTCCGTTAGTCTATTTATTTATCTGTCTATGTATTTATCTATCCGTCTATTTGTTTGTTTGCATGTCTCTTTTTCTATCTATCAACATGTATATCTATTTGATTAAATATCTATCTGTCTGTTTGTCTGTCTATATATCTATCTATATGTATATCTATCTATTTGTCAATCAATCAATCTATTTATCTATCTTTATTTCTATCTATCTTAATATCTTTATTTCTGTCTATCTATTTGTCTATATATCTGTCTATCAATCTATCTATCTATTTGTCTATCTAACTATCTATTAGTCTATTTATCTATATATATATATATATATATATATATATATATATATATATATATTTGTTTGTCTATCTATCTATATATATGTCTATCTATTTGTCTGCCTGTCTCTCTAATTATCTTCCTACCTAAATGTCTATGTGTCTATCTGTGTGTTAGTATGAATGTCTTCAAACTATTTGTTTATCTATATGCATATAAATTTGTGTACCTATCTGTATGTCTACCTATCTATATGTCTATATATCTAGCTATCTATCTAATTATATAACTATCTATATATATTTCTATCTAATTATCTATCTATCTTTCTATCCATCTTTTTATCTATATCTTTATCTATATATGTATTTATATATCTACCTTTTTGTCTCCTATCTATCAATCTATTTATCTATCTATCTATTTATTTCTCTAATAATCTATCGATCAATATGTCTATCTATATGTATATATATCATTCTATCTATAAATCAATTAATCTTTCTATCTATCTTTCTATCTATATATCAATCTCTTTATCTGTATATTTGTATATCTATCTATTTATCTAGCTATCTATATATATATTTCTTTAATAATCTATCGATCTATCGATCTATCTATTTATCTATATGTCTATCTATATATCATTTAATTTGATCAATCAATCAATCTATCTATCTATATGTTTATCAATCTATCTAACAATTTGCCTATCAATTAGTCTATCTATCAGTCTATTAATTTTTCTATTAATCTATCTATCAAACTATCTATATTTCTATCTATCTAACTATCTATTTGTTTATCTAAATGTCTTCCTATCTGTGTATCTATTTGTCTATTATTTTGTCTGTCTTTTTGTCTGCCTGCCTGCCTACCTGCCTAATTGTCTACCTGCCTGAAGTCTAAAAATCTCTCCATCTGTCTATCTATCTATCTGTTTGTCTATCTGGTTGTATATCTATATGTTTATCTTTCCATCTCTCTATCAATCTTTATTTCAATCTATATTTCAATCTATCTATCAACCTTTATTTTTATCTATATATATCTTTCTATCTATCGATCTATTTATATCTATCTGACTATATATATATATATATATATCTATTTATCTATTTATCATTCTATTTATCTATCTATCAATCTATGTATCAATTTATTTATCTATCAGTATATCAATTTGTGTATTAATCTATCGATCAAACTATCTATATGTCTATTTTTCTATTTGTCTATCTATTTTCCTGTCTATTTGTTTGTCTATCTATCTATTTATCTATCTATTTGTCTACCTACCTGATTGACTTTCTACCTCCCTGACTCTCTATCTATCTTTCTATTTGTGTATCTATTTATCTGTCTATCTATATATTTGTTTGTTTATTTCTCTTTATATATATTTGTCTGTCTATTTGTCTATTTTAATATCTATCTATCTTTCTATCTATTTGTCTATCTATCAATCTGTCTGTCTATCAATCTTTATATCTATTTATCTTTCTTTCTTTCTTTCAATCTATATGTCTATTTATCTGTCTATCTATTTTTCTATCTATCTCTTAATCTATCTATTTTTCTATCTTCTTATATATTTTTATATCTATCTGGCAATCAATTTGTCAATATATTTGTCTATCAATCAATCTATCTATCTATCTATCTTTTTGTCTGTCTATCTATTTGTTTGTTTGTGTGTTTATCTATCTGTATGTCTATTTGTCTACCTACCTCCGTGACTATCTACCTGACTGACTATCTTTCTATTTGTTTTTGTGTTTGTCTTAATGTCTATCTATCTATTTATTTGTCTGTTTTTTTATCTATTTGTGTATATGTATCAGTGTGTCTTTCTATGTGTGTCTATCTGACTGTCTATCTATCTGTCTATCTCTATGTCTATCTCTCTGTCCATATATCTATCCATCTCTTTTCTATTATTTGTCTATCTATTTGTCTATCTTGTTTCTATCTATCCATATATCTATCTATTTATATATCTATCTATATACCTGTATATCTATCTATCTATCTTTTTATCTTTGTGTCTATTTATCTATCTATCTATCTATCTATATATCGATCTGTTTATCTATCTATATATCTATCTGTCTATGTATCTGTCTATCTATTTGTCTATATGTCTATTTATCAATCTATCTATCTATATATCTATCTATTTATCTATTTTCTATCTATCTATTTATCTATCTATGTCTCAATATATCAATGTATGTAAGTATCTTAGTATCTATCTATATATCTATCTATCTATCTTTCTTTCTTTCTTTATTTCTTTCAATATACCTGTCAATCTATCTGTCTATTCATTTATCTATCTATCTATCTTTCTCTCTTTCAATATACCTGTCTACCTATCTGTCTATTCATCTATTTATCTATCTATCTATCTAACTTACTATCTATTTATTTATCTATCTATCTATTAGTCTATCTATATGTTTATCTTTCTATCTATCTATTTATCTAATTTTTATTTATCTATTTATCTATCTATCTATTTATCTATCTGTTTATCTACATATTTGTCTCTATTTGTTTATATTTTGTTTATCTATCTATCTATCTATCAATATGTCTATTTCACTATAATAAAATTTCTGTTTAGCTATGGAAATTTAGCTAGAGAAATAATCCCTAGCTAATTAGCGAGGGATTAGCATGAGAATAGAAAGAGATGTTTGATTTTACATTAAATTACAAATTTTCAATGAATTTGTGATGGATTAGTGTTGGAAATTTTAGAATTAAAAATGTCCCTAACTAATATTATCCTAAATTTTAACGCAAAGATTGGTGGGCATTTTTGCAATGACTTAAGAGATAGATTTTTCCTAGCTAATTAGTTGGATACAAAATCCCTCGTTAAATAATATTCTGAATTTTTGTTTATGATTTTGTATTTAATTGCCAGTGATTATTCCTATAATGATATTTTAAACAAAATATAAGAGTTTAGCTATGAATATTTCTCTAGCTATTTGGGCTTGGGATAATTTTCATTGATAATCTTTAATGATTTATATTTTTTTTATATTATTTGTTTTAATATTTTGTGTAATTTTTTATATTAAATATATGCCATGGTCTATGGATGAGCAAACCCTGAAAGACACATTCTTCCCATATAATTATAAAAATAAGATATTATAAATAAATAATTTCAAAAATATGTAAATACAAATAAAAATTTATATTAATAAAGACTAAAGTAACTATTTTTTATGATTATAAAATTTTTAAAAAATTATACAAAATATTTATCCAAAAAATTTAATTATGTTATTTAAATATTTGTATTAAAAAATATTAAATAATTAATTATATAATTAATCATTTTTTAGATATTTTAATTAATAAATGAACATACATAAAAATTAATACTAATAAAAAGCTAAAATATTTAATTGTATGATTAAATAAAAAAAATTATAGAAATACCTGAATTAACGAATAAACAAGTAAATATTTATATTATTTAATATAAAAATAAAATTTTATGTTTATATGAATCTTTTAAAAAAATATTTACTAAAAGATTATAAATTTTTGAATTATATAAAAAATTTAAGTTTTTCATAAAATTTAAAAGAAAATAAACATATATTTAAAGATAAATACATATGTGTTTTAATTACATCAAAATAATTTTGATGATTTAAATAATAAATATGTTAGTTTAGTTATTAAAACAATACTTCAAGTATTTTTTTAGGATTTCTAAAGAGTTATTTAAAATATTACTAATAAAATTTTATTTTCCTAAAAACACTTAAACTTATTTTTAGCCCTATAAACACTTTTGAAAATTACTACCAAACTGACTCTAAGTTGATATGAATTCAAGTTTTATTTCACTACAAGAATATATCAATTTAGCTATGGAAAATTAGCTAGGGATCAATACATAGCTAATTTGCAGGGAATTAGCTAGAGAATAGCAAGGAATTGATAATTTTTTTAATGAAAAAAAAAATAGCAATGGATTAGCGATGGAAAAATTTGCGAAAATTCTACTAAAGAAAAGTGGAGATTTTAGTGACGGATATAACGATGGATTAGCGACGAAAAATTTTCGGAACTTCCGTTCATGAAAAGTATGGATTTTAGCGATGAATTTAGCGACGGATTAGCAACGAAAAATTTTCATAACTTCCATTCAAGAAAGGCATGGATTTTAGCGATGGATTTACCAACTGATTAGTGATGGAAAATTTTCGTAATTTCCCTTCAAGAAAAGTGGAGATTTTAGCGACGGATATTGCGACAAAATATCTCTCACTAATAAAAGCCTGAAATTCATAACAGATTTAGTGACGGAATTTTTCTAGCTATTTTTTAGCGATGGATTTAGCAATGGAATTTCCCTTGCTAATAAAATCATTCATTTAGCGACGGATTTAGTGCTGGATTTTTCGAAGCTAATAAAATCATTGATTTAGCGATAGATTTTCCCCCGCTAATAAAATCCATGATTTAGCGACCGATTTAGCAACTGACTTTCCCTTGCTAATAAAATCTTTGATTTAGTGACAGATTTAGCGACGGATTTAGCGATGAATTTTCCCTTACTAATAAAATCAGTAATTTAGCTACGAATTTAGTAACAGATTTTTACTAGCTAATAGAATCCATATTTTAGCTACAGATTTAGTGATGGATTTTCCCTAGCTAATAAAATATGTATTTTAGCTATGGATTTAGCAATTGAATATCTCTAGCTAATAAATATCATAAATTAGTGACGAATTTAACGATGGAATTTTCGTAGAAATAAAATTTTTAATTTTGCAACGGATATATGTACGGAATTTTTCTTGCTTATAATATTTGTTATTTAGCGATGGAATTAGCGATGGATTTTTTCGAGCTAATAAAATCTGTAATATATAGATGAATTTTCTCTAGCTTATAAAATCCATAATTCAGCTACGGATTTAGTGACAATATTTCCCTATCCAATATATAATTATATAATTATTTTTATTTATTATTTATTTTAATATTTTATTTTATTTAGTTTATTAAATTTATGTTATTGGCCTATAGATGAGCAATCCTTGAAACACACATTCTTCTCGTAAACTCAAAAAAAAAATAATATTATAAATAATTAATTTAAAATATATAAAAATACAAAAAAAATTATATTAATAAGGACTAAAATAACTATTTTTATGATGTATTAATTTTTTAAAAAATTATACAAAAAATTTTTATAAAATTTTTAATTAAGAAACTAAATAATTTAAATTAAAGTAACATTAAATAATTAATTCAAAAAGTATACTAATTTTTTCAATAATATAAAATTAAATTAACATACATTAAAATTTCTACTAATTTAAATGTAAATTAATTCATTGAATGATAAAATAGAGAATATTTTCAAATATATCTGAAATGACGAATAAACTAGTAAATATTAATATTATTATATGTATTAGAAAAATTAAATGATTATAGAAAACTTTTAAAAAATTAAATAATACAAATCTTGAAAATCTTGTAATATAATAAAAATATAATTTTTTTAAATAAAGTTAAAAAATTATAATAATTATAAATAAATATATAGATGTTTAATCCTACTAAAATTTATAAAAATTAAACAATTGAGTAATATTTTTACAATTAGCTTTTAACATTAAGTTTTTAATAAAATAATAAAGATTATTTTTTTAATTATCTTCTCACTTTATGTAATTTTTTGAACTTTAAAAATTATTAATTATATCAAATAATATGAAATTTTGTGCGTTTAAAATTTTTTCATATTATCTTCGTAAAAATTAATATGAATTATTAAAAATGTATAACCATAAAATATAAATTTTTATAGATTTTTTAACATTAATTATTTTTTATAACTTTTAGGCGAGTGGCTAGAAGTCAAATCTTCTTTTCATTTATATATTATTATATGAAGTTTGTTAATTTCATACCTATTTGATATTTTTTTTAAGCAAAGCATATTTTTTTATTGTTAATATATTTATTGTTTAATTAATATTATAATAAAAAATTATAAGGTATTTCATTTTCATTTGTACCTTTATACATGCACATTAATTTTGTTGGAAATAATATGATAGTAAATAAAATTAATGAGTATTTTTTTATTATATATATATATATTGTTTATTTAATGTTTTAATAATTAAAAATATAAATATTATCCTAAAATATACATATTCTCTCTCGACTTGATGCATCACTAACAGTAACACAATCGAATTCCTCCTCATTCTGTCATTATCTCTTGATGTCGATTCAACTAAAATTAATTCGAGGTTTAAGTTTTAATTTGTTATTGATTTGAGGTGTGTTTATACATTTATTCTTCATCAATTATCTTGGATTGCTTAATCAAAGAGTAAGCATTTTTATTCTATTTTTTTTTGTTTCTGAATTTCTTCTTTGATCACCATGGTATGCTTGGATTTTATATATAAATTTATTCGTATACATGCTTCATGTATTTGTGATATAATACGTTGTCATTGTGTAGATTTTGATGGTGACCCTATACAAAAACAATATATAAATAGTATATATACTTAGGTTTGTCGACTTGATATCTACATAAATAGTATACATCAATATGCATGTGTATTTTATACATAACTAGTATACATACTTAGGTATGCCGACTTGATAACTACAAAAATAGTATATATCAATATGCATGTGTATTTTATACATGACTAGTATACATACTTAGGTATACTGACTTGATATCTACAAAAAAATATTCAAAAATGAGTAATGATTGAATTCAAAAATAAAATAAAATAAAATAAAATAAAATAAATAAAATAAATAAGATAAATAAGATAGATAAGATAAATAAGATAAATAAGATAATTAAGATAAATAAGATAAATAAGATAAATAAGATAAATAAGATAATTGAGATAAATAAGATAAATAAAATAAATAAAATAAATAAAATAAATACAATAAATAAAATAAATAAAATAAATACAATAAATAAAATAAATAAAATAAATAAAATAAAAGTTAGCATGTCAAATTAAATTAAACTGATTATCCTCGATTGAACTTGTTTGAACTAATCCCCCAACTTCTAGAAAACTCAATTATATTCACACATGTAATTGAAATAATTGAGCAAGAGTTTCTCAATTCACTTTGAAATGTTCTCATGATATGTGTCGTTGTTTGATAGGAACCCCTAATCACTTTTATTTATTGGTAAGATTCCAAGTTTTATAATTTTTGATGCAACATTTAGTAAGCCAACACATAGCTTTCACATGTCAAGTCAATCCCCGGCAGGTATACACATCATCATATAATAAGCACACTTTCAAGCACTTGGCATTAATGCACGAGAACACATAGTAAGCACATAATCAAATAATTATCACTCATGTAAGCCAAGATATGGAAATAATACATACTAACAAATGCTATTCATGCAAGTAAGCATGTGATAAGATTGTAAGTCATCATATGATATAAAAATAATTATTCAAATTAATTTTTTCATAGACTTTATTATAATTATCCTACATGATTAATTTATATTCTTATGGTTGCACTTATCTTTAAAAAAGATTATCATGGTGTGTGTGTGTGTGTGTGTGTGTGTGTGTGTGTATAAAGATTTATATTTATCATGTATCTAACATTTTGTAAATTAAATTTATCTCAAAATTATCTCAAACATATTAAATTCATAATTATGTTTCTTGAAATAAAACACATATATTTCTAATAATTTCAATATTCCTTCAATAGATGTCTCGTAGTGTGTGATTCCTTGTGATATCTCTTGTGTTAGTGATGAGTGGGCATGTTGAATCAATTTTAGTAATATTAAAATAATGATTTCATACTGATATAATAAGATCAACATATAGCAATGTGTCATAGACACTCAAGAAAAGATAGTATAAAATATATGAACCAAATTTTTTTGTACATAATTACTATCAAAAATAATACTTTTAAAAACAAATAGCATGGTAATAAAAATCCGAATCAACAACATGGTAGACTAATCGTCGAAAGATGATGAATACTCTAAGACTGAAAATATGAGTCCGATCCTCGTAGATGTTGGATAAGTTTTCTATTGTGCTATCATTTATCATGTTGTTCACATGTTGGGATGTGAGTTTTACCTATTCTAATCATGAAGCCTCATAGTTTATATACGAGTCAAATAATAATTTTTGGGTTGAGTTTGGGGGAAGGGTAGGTAGATAAAAAAAGTATAATATTTTAAATCTATAACTTTTTTGCTGTAGATAAAGGATATAAAACTATTAAAAATATTTAGAAAATTTTAATGTTTATAATCCCCACAATGTCATGCAACATAATAGATTTTTTTCTACCAAAAAATGTTTTAACTTCAATTTATGATTTTATCTATAACAATGTAGTTTATTATTACTATAACAATTCAACTTCTACCAAATTTATATTAACTATTATTTATACCATTAACAACTATGGATTATTAAGAGTTTGGGTATCTCTATAACGTTGATGAATTTCATGTCATACAAGAGTATTCTCCTTACAACAACATTCGTTAGGATACCCTTTATCCTGTTGTGTTAATAACATCATCTTTGAACACATGGTAATTTTTCTATGCTGCAATATGTTTATTTAAACAATTTAAAAAACTAAAAAATATTATTAGTATTGTTAGTTGAACGTTGTAGTTATTAGTTGAGTATCATAACTATTAGTTGTAACCTACAAGCTTGAATCTATGTTTCGTGTTTCAAAAATTTTGTGGTAGATGTATCTTGTAATAAATAGTAATAAAGAATATAAGAAAATATGAGAAGTATTATGGAAATGTATGTATCATTAATGAAACATTTTTTTATAGTACTAGTGAATATGTGTGAGTACTCTTTTATGTGAGTAGACTTTTATAGATTAATATGAAATAAACATATTTACTAATTATTTTTTAGTCAAGTATTATTAAATATTTTTTCATATCTTAATATAATAAATTTAAATTAATATAATTTCAAGAACATCAATACAATATAATAAAAAAAATAGTAACATATCATAAAAATACAGCAAAATGAATAATAAAAAACATTAATAAGTTGTAAATAAAAATAAAAATTTTAAAACTATTCAGAATTATTTTGTAATATTATATTTTATTATCTTGAGATACTAGGATGAGATGATTCATATAGATTAAGAGTATTTATAGTTTCTTTTTGTATTTATAAGTGAATTTTTATTTTATTTAATAAATGATAATGTCATTTTATATAATTTATTCATACTATTATATTATTGTGAGATTTTATTTATTTTATTTAGTTGTTTTATTTTTTATGGGAATACTCGATATGTAAAGTTTCATCAATCATTTTTATTCATTATGTATAGGCATGAGTTTTAGGTATAAATTATTATTATTGAGTAGTATTTTTTTTATATCATTTTTTTTTTCATTTTCATTCACATATCTTCATATTTTTCCTATATATACATATATGGACATGCAGATATATGGAAGAAATTTATGATGCTTTAGCAGAACATCTTTTCGCTATAGAAGTAGTAGTAAATGGCCATTCAAAGTAACTTCCAGCTCATGTAGAAAATTGTAGAAATATAGTATTTCTTTTCTCTCTCTCTCTCTAAACATCATTGCTGGCCATATTTTAGATATTTATTGAAGTTGTATGACTATATATAAATATATGTATAACTATATAACACTACATAATTAAATATAGCAATATTTGTAAGTATGTATATATATATATGTAAATCTATATATTTATTTATAACTTTATTTATTTATGTATATGTATCTATATGAATATATCTATATATAACTATATGCTTAACTATATAAAAATATTTATAGTTCTATATACTATATGTATAATAACATATAACTATAAATAATTGTATCTTATTATAAAGTACTACTATGAAAGCATTATACATATATATATTTAAATAATTAATTTACAACTTATATTTAATATATATTTGAATAATTTAGTATTCAAAAATTATTTTACTATAAATATATATACCTACATGTATAGATATAAGTTTAACTATACGTGTAACTACATGTATAACCACATGTAACTATATTTATAATTACATGTATAACAACATACAACATTATGTTTAATTATATGTGTATAACTATATATAAATATTTTTAAAACTAAATAAAACTTTATATAATTCAATATAACTATATTTTTAACGATTCATACATATATTTATACATATATGAAAATCTATATACTTGTTTATAACTTTGTATATATTTATGTAAAACTAAATATGACTGTATATATGAATATATATATATATATATATATATATATATATATAACTATATGTTTAATGATATATAATTTTTTATAACTATATATATTATATGTATAATAATATATAACTATACATAATTTTATATTATTAATGTATAACTGATATTAAAATATATAATTAACAACATATATTTAATATACATTTGTATATATTAATATAAAAAATGTATTTTAGTATATCCATACCAATACATAACTATATGTATAAATATATGAAATTATATGAACAAATATATTTACAAACATGTATAAATATAAGTTTAACTATAAGTGTAACTATATGTATAATCACATGTAACTATATTTATAATTACATGTATAATAACATACAACATCATATTTAATTATATGTGTATAACTATATATAAATATTTGTAAAACTAAATAAAACTTTATATAATTAAATATAACTATATTTTTAACTATTTATACATATATGCTTACATATATGTAAATCTATATATTTGTATATAACATTGTATATATTTATGTATAACTAAATTTAACTACTCGTATGAATATATATATATATATATAACTAAATGTTTAACGATATATAATTTTTTATAACTATATATATTATATGTATACTAACATATAACTATAAATAATTCTATCTTACTAAAAATATAACTATAAAAGCTTTTATACATAACTATATTTAAATAAATTAATGAACAACATTTATTTTATTTAATTTTTATATATTAGTATAAAAATATATTTTAGTATATCCATACCTATACATAACTATATGTATAAATATATGAAATTATATGAAAAAATATATATACATACACGAATACATATAAGTTTAACTATACGTGTAACTATATCTATAACTACATGTAACAATATTTATAAAAACATACAACACAATGTTTAACTATATGTGTATAACTATATATAAATATTCTTATAACTATAAATAATGCTATATAAATAGATATAACTTTATTTTTAATTATGTATACATATATGTAAATCTATATAATTGTTTATAACTTTGTATACATTTATTTATATTTACTTATAACTATTTGTATGCATATATCTATATATAATTATATGTTTAACTATATGTAACTATTTAGAACATTTACTATATGTTTCCTAACATATAATTATATATGGGATAATATTAATTTGTTGAACTAATTTGAAATTAAATGGCATAAGATATAATATGAATGATATGTAAGCACGTAGAATGAGAGTGTCCGTTGATTGGGCTCATATATGGTATAGTACAAATAAAGGTAGTACTCTTACCTAATCCCTGCCCTTGGACCTTAGGCTCAATTATGAACTTATGTATTGAAAAGATGTAATATTTGATAGGTTTATATAAAAAAATTTTATTTTCTTTTATATAATTTTTTATTCTAACACTGCACTCTCTATTTCTCTCTCTCTCTCTCCCTCTCTAATTCTTCCTATCACTCTATTCCTCTTTTTCTTTATGTGTCACACACTCTCTCTTGTTATTTTCTTTCTTGCTCTCCATTCTTGCTTGCTCTCTCTCTCTCTCTCCCTCTCTCCCTCTCTCTCCCTCTCTCCCTCTCTCTCCCTCTTTCTCTCTCTCCCTCTCTCTCCCTCTCTATCCCTCTCTATCTTCCTCTCTCTCTCTCTCTCCCTCTCTTTCCCTTTCTCTCACTTTCACTAGTTCTTTCCACCTCTCTCTCACTCCTCTCTCTCCTTCTCTTTCTCTCTCTCTCCCCTCGTCTCCCCATTTCTCTACCCCTCTCTCTCTCCCCACCTAATCTCTCTCTCTCTCTCTCTCCCCCTCTCCTCCTTTAAACATTAAATGTCTTTTTTTTGCTTTTTTTTCTTGTGCATTATCGTACTTTGCACTCTTTATCTAGTATAACTGTGATATCTTTTAATCTTTATCGTGCTAAAAATTACTTTATTTATTAATGTAGATTCTACAATCGCATTGCCTCGATTTTCATGATATTTAAATTTTAAATATTCAACTATAAGTAATTTTATTTAATTATTTGTATATTTTAAAGTAATAAAATGTTTTATTTATAATAATGATTGGGCTTTATTTTTTGTAAATAAAAATGGCAAAATGAGCTCAGATCGTCAATGGATGTGTAGAAGGGTTATTAATGGATTTTTGAATAAAGATTTTTTGAATAGGCTTGAAACTTTCATCAACTTTGCATGTAGTCAATCAATATTGATGGATGGAGAAAAAATTAAGTGTCCATGTAATCATTGCAAGTGTCAGAATATCCCTTTTCGTGATGCAAACACTATAAGATATCATTTGGCTAAATATGGCTCTGTGCCAAATTATTTTGTTTGGATTTATCATGGAGAAAGTACAATGGCTCTGAATATTGATCAAAATAAGGGTATTGAATCATTTGCTTGTGGTGAAGAATCATCAAACACATACCATAGAATGATAACGGAAGCTTTTGGTGCTGACTTCAATATGGATTACATGGATGAACCACCAAATCCTGAAGCTCAGAAATTTTATGAAATGTTTAAAGCTACAGATAAAGAGTTGTGGCCTGGTTGTAAAACACATTCGTAATTGTCACTTGTGGCTCTACTAATGAGCATTAAGTCAGAAAATTATTTGTTTGAAAAAATATTTGATCAGGTGACAGAACTGATGAAAGAGATTATTCCGGATAATAATTTGATTGCTAACAACTTTTACACCACTAAGAAGTTACTACGAGAAATTGGTCTACCAGTTGAAAAAATTGATTGTTGTTTAAATAGATGCATGTTATATTGAGGCGGTGATAGTGATATAATTAGCTATAAGTTTTGTGACCATTCTCAGTTTAGGAAGGTAACTCTTGTTGTAGATACGTGACAAAAATTAAAGGTTGTCTTTAAGAAGATGTATTATTTTACAATAATTCCTCGATTATAGAGACTATATGCATCAAATGCTACATCAAATGATATGAGGTGGCATTCCGAGCATGAGGTTGAAGAAGGGGTAATGCGTCATCAATCACATTCACCTACTTGGAAGCATTTTAATTATATACATCAAGATTTTGCCGCATAAAGTCAAAATATGAGATTAGGTCTTTGCACTGATGGATTTCAACCATTTGGCCAATCTGGACAACAGTATTCAACATGGCCTGTGATTGTGACACCTTATAACTTGCCTTCGTGGTTGTGTTTGAAGGAGTAATATATGATTTTGTCAATATTGGTTGTAGGGCTACAAAATCTGAAAGACATGCTCGATGTTTTCTTACAGCCTCTTATTGCATAGTTAAATCATTTATGAGATGTTGTCATGAATACAAATGATATCTCAAAGAAGCAGAATTTCATTATGCAGGCAGACCTTATGTGAACGGTAAGTTATTTTTCTGCATATTCAATGTTGTCTGGCTGGAGTACTACAAGAGATTCACATGCCCATATTGCCTGACAAATTCTGATGCATTTACCCTCAAATTTAGTAGTAAACAGTCATGATTTGATAACCATAGTAAGTTTCTACCTATGAATCATCCATTTTAAAGAAATAGAATTGCATTTTGAAAAATTAAATTTGTGATGACAGTTGCACCAGCAGTTCATTTAGGAGATGCTATTATTACAAAGATTCATATTTTAGGTTTGAAGAAGGTAATTGAAAAGGATGCTACTAGAAGTAATAGACCAAAAAGCAAATTATTTGGCCGAAGGAAACATTGTATATTTTGGGAATTTCCCTATTGGAAGTCCAATTTAATTAGTCATAACTAGATGTAATGCATATTGAATAAATTTTTTTTGACAATGTTTTCAACATTGTTCTTAATGAAGACGGAAAAAAAAACACTTTAAAATCAAGACAATAGATGAATGATGTCTGTTGGCATCCTGAATTGAAACTGAATGAGGAAATAGAAAAATTCCTTAAAGCTTGCTGCACACTTGATAAGAAGGCAATAAATATATTGTGTGAATGGGTTAAAAATTTGAAATTCCCTGATGGATATGTGTCAAATATGGGTAGATGTGTGGATATGAAGAATCTTAAGATATTTGGAATGATAAGTCATGACTGTCATGTATTTATACAGAGATTAATACCAATTGCATTCCATGAATTGCTTCTACTAAGTGTTTGGAAGGTCCTTACAGAACTTAGTTTGTTTTTAATATAGCTAAATGCAACTATAATAAAAATAGATGACATTGTGTAGCAAATAATTATGATATTTTTGTAGGTTTCAATTTTTTTTATTTTGGTTTTGTTCTTTGCTTTTCTGATTCAAAGTATTTAGACATTACCATGGTCCTTCCAATGCATGGGTCTCATATTTACAGATTTTAGCTTTATCAAAAAGAGGGCTAGCTTATCCTATCTTTATTATTCTTAAGACAATTTATTTTGGCACTCTATTTATCTCGAAACATAATTGTTGGACATCTTTAGTATTTTTGTTGAAGCTGTAAGATAATAAAATTTAATTTATGTTTTTTAATGTCTATAATATTTATTTTTATATATCCGTGAATATGTTTTTGTGTCTTTGAATTTTTTGGGTAGAGTTTTAGCCTATTATTGGTAAGTAAAAGCCTATTTTTAGCAGCGGCAGCGATGATGGCAGTGGCAGTAGTAGTGGTGGTGATAGGGGTGGTAGAGGTGGCAGTGGTTGCAGAGCGGCGGTGGCACCGACAGCACCGGCAGTAGTGGCAGAGGCGACGTCATTGACCATAGTGGCAGCTACGGCAACTGTGGTAGCTACGGCATCAGTGGCTACCGCGATGGTGGTAGGTGTGGTAGCGGCAACACCGGCAGCTATGATAGCATCAGTGGCAGCACAGACAGTGGCAGTGTTAGCAACGTCAGCAGCATCGGCAGCGGCATCAGCAGCTGCAGTGGTAGCAGCAGCAGCAGTGGTAGGAGTGGCAGTGGTAGCAGGAGCAGCTGCAATAGCAGCATATGTGGTATATACGTACCTATATAGTCAACATATACGTACATATAATACTATTGTATTTTAAGTACATATATGCTGAGTATATATATATGTACTTTGTATATATTTATGCATAATACGATAGTTTATATGTACATATACTATAGTAATATATGTACGAGTGAAATGCTAGTATATATGTATATATTTATTGTAGCAATATATATTTATCAAAACATAGTTTTTTATTTATTTATTTTGATTTGATTTGGTGGTTTAAATTTCCATACAGATATGGTACCACATTGATTCCCATACAAAGCTTGTATAAGTGAAGACATATTTCAACAAACATGATGCATCATGATTAGAACAGTATTTTCGCAGCGGAAAGTTGGTGATCAGAGGAGCAGAGGGAGAGAAAGCAACATCAATGCAATGATAGGTTATACTTTATGCAAAGTTGGTGGATACATTGATTAATAAGATGTAATATATGTTTCTTTATTTTTTTGTTTTAGTTATTTAAAATGTTGTATTAGAATAAGTTAAATTAATTTTTTTATTAAATTTAAAAGATTCATTTATAGTTTATGTTTTCATAAAATGTATTTTAAAAATAATAAATTATTTAATTACATTTTTATTTAAACTATATGGCAATCAACTTTAATTTGTGTTTGTTCATGTCTATATTAACTGTATGTGTGTGTGTGTGTGTGAATATGTTTGTGTTTCTTTGAATTTTTTGGTTTGAGTTTTAGCCTATTATATGTATGTAAAAGCCTATTATTAGTAGTGGTAGCTGTGGAAGCGGTGGTGGCAGCAGTAGTGATGGTAGTGGCGGCAGTGGCACCAGAAGCAGTAGTGTCGGCAGCGACAGTAGTAGCGGCATCAGTGGCTGTGGGGGCGTCGGTAGTGGTGGCAGCTGCAGCGGTGGCAGCAGCGACAGCGGCGGAGGCAGGAAAGGCTACAGAGGCAGTGTAAACATCAATGGCAGTGTTAGCATCGGCAGCAGTAATGACTGTAGTGCCTGCAATGGCACCAGAGGCAGCACCGACAGCAGCCACAGCGGCGGCAACACCGACAGCAGTGGCAGTACCGGTAGCAGTGGCAGTAGTGGCAGTAGCGGCAACACTGGCAAGGGCGGCAGCGATAGTGGGAGTAGTAGGAACAACAACAAATATGATATATACGTACGTATATAGTCGCTATATACGTACGTATAATTCTACATTATTTTATGTACATATATACTGAGTATATATGTACTCGGTATATATGTATGAATAATACTACATTTTATAAGTATAAATACTGCAGTAATATATGTACGAGTCAAATGCTAGTATATATGTACATTTTTGCTGTAGTAATATATATTTATCAAAACATAGGTTTATTTTAATTTATTTTGATTTTATTTGGTTGTTTAAATTTCTTACAGATGTGGTACCGCATTGTTTCCCTTACGAAGCTAGTATAAGCGAATGGATTTTTCTATAGACATGAAGCATTGTGACTCAAACAATATTTTCGTAGCGGAAAGTTGGTGATCAGAGGAGAAGAAGGAGATAAAGCAACGTAAATACATTGATAGATTATACTTTATGCATAGTCAGTAGATACATTGATAACTAAGATGTAATATAATTTTTTTAGTTATTTAAAATATTGTATTAGAATCTGTTATTAAATGAGTTTTTTTTTGATTAATTTAAAATTTTCATTTATAGTTTCTGTTTATTAAATTTAATATAAAAATATTAAATTATTTAATTAAATTTTAGTTTAAGCTATATGACAATCAACTTTAATTTGTGTCTGGTCATTTCTATAATAACTATTTTTTAATATCTGTGAGAATGTTTGTGTGTCTCCAAATTTTTTGGGTAGAGTTATAGCCTTTTATATGTATGTAAAAACTTATTATCAGTAGTAGTATCAGCAACAGAGGGCAGCGACGGTAGTGGTGTTGTCGGAAGTAGTGAGGGCCACAACGGCAACAATGGCGGTGGCAGCGACGGGAGCGGTTGTAACTGTGGCATCTAAGGTAGCGGCAGTGGCTGCACCATAAGTAGTGGCGCAGCGGTGGGAGAGTGGGTGTGGTGACATCGGAGGCAGCAGCTGCGGCTGCACCGAAAGCAGCGGTGGTAGTGGTGGTAGTAGTGGCAGCACCAGAAGTAGTGGTAGCACCGGAAGCATAGGCAGAAGCGGCAGTGCGGAGGTAGCAGCAGTGCTAGTGACAGCAGCATAGCTATGACATGCAGTGGCAGAACCGACAGTGAGGGCAGTAGCGGCAGTTGTGGCAGCTACAGTGGCAGCGGTAGCTATGGCATCGGCAAAATTGGCAGTAGTGGTAGCGGTGGCATTGGTGGCAACGGCAGCGGCGGCAATGGCAGCGGCGGCAGCGGTGATAGTAGAATTGGTATTGGCAGCGACAGCGGCAAAGACAACAACAGCAAGAGCGGCAACGACAATGGCAATGGCAGCAACAGTAAGAGCAGCAGCAGGAGCAACAGCAAAAGCACTAAATGGGGTATATACATACGAATAAATTTAGTATATACGTACATCAAATACTGTAGTATTTTATGTACGTATATACTAAGTATATTTGTACTCAGTTTATATGTACACATAATACTATTATTTTTATGTACTTATACTATAGTAATATATGTACGAGTGAAATGCTAGTATATATTTACATATATACTATAAGATTATATTTGTATCAAAACATGACTTTTTTTAATTTGACTGAGTAGTTTAAATTTCTTATAGATATGATGCAACATTGTTCCTCATACAAAGCTTTTATAAGTGATGAAATTTTTCACTAGACATTACGTGCCGTGACTCAGACAGCTTTGTCATAGTAGAAAAATGATGATCGGAGGAGCATAGAAATAGAAAGAAATATCAATGAATGGATATATTATATTTTATGCACTGTCTATAGATACATTGATGAATAAGATGAAATAAACGTTTTTTATTTTTTTTTGTTTCAATTATGTAAAATATTAAATTTGAATAACATATTAAATGATTTTATTCTCTGTTTATTATAAATTATTTATTGTTTTAATTTTTATTCAATTTGATATAAAATTATTAAATTATTTAATTAAAAAATTTTAAAATAAATTAAATTCTGAAATTATTTTTGAAATTAAAATAGCCAGGGAATTTTCCCTAGCTAATTTAGAAAGGGAAATATTAAAATTAGCGACGAATTTTCAATCTTTAAATTTATTTAGCTAGGGACTATATCCGTCACTAAAATGTATAGACCAACACTTAAGCTAGGGAATCATCCGTCATTATTTTTGTTTAGCGACGGAATATAGCAGTTATCTTGCTAATTTAGCTAGAAATTTTATCTTTTGTAGCAAGGGGTTTTTCTGTCGCTAACTTTTGGTAGAAAGGGATACTTTTGTCGCTAAAATTTAGTAAGAAGCACTTTAGATTGTGAACTGATCCATCGGTAATCCATCGCTATATCCCTTTTAGCAACGGAAAATGTCCATTTAGCTAGGGAATTATCTCTAGCTATATATGATTTTTCTTCTAGTGTTTTTTGTCCTTACTAAAATTTATATGAATTAAACAATTGAATAAGATCATTACTGTTAACTTATAATATTCCATTTTTATTAAAATAATAAATATAACTTTTTTATTGAACTTTTCACATTAAGTACATTTTGGAATTTTATAAATGATAATTTTATATCAAATAATATGAAATTTGATGACATAATAATAATTTCATATTATATTCATTAAAAATAAATTAAATTTTTAAAAATTTTATAATCATTATATATATATATATATGAAATATTTTATTATGATATTATATTATTATTTTTTATTTATAAAATAATATCATTTATAGTTAATTAAAAATATATTTCTTTTTTTTATTTAAAATATTTATTTTTAATAATTTTTGTTTACTTTTATATTTTTGTTTCTTTTTTTTCTATATATTTACATTCATTTTTTTATTTATAGTTTCTGTGAAATATAAAAATGCTAAGGCATACAAGCACATAAACTATTTTATCTATCTTTGTGAAGAGGAAGAGAGGAGAAACGAATTGGGACTTTGGGAGCACGTGTAACTCATAATTCTACCTATTCTTGTTAGCAAGTAAGAATAACAATGCTCTTCTCCTTCAGAATACAAATTATATTTCTTTCTTTCTCACAATTTGATTTCCACTGGTGAAGTTTGGTTGTTACAGATTAATCGATTTTAAATTTTTTTTTCTTTTTTCCCCAATTTTTATTCTTCTTTCTTCTATTTTCACATCACTTATTTGATTTTGATTCTCCACCATGAGTGAAACAACATATGGTTAGTGTGAACTTTGTTCTTCTAATGATTAATTTTTTAGGGTTTTATGGATTTAAAATACAAAATGTATGCTTATTGTTTTCTGCTTCTGTAATTTAAGAAAAAAAGTTTGTGTATTGATTTCTTCTTTTGTAACTTAAAAAAAAAACACCATGAGATATCAAAACAGATTGTCATGTTCAAAACAAAGTAACTCAAGTTTGTCAATAGATTCTCATGTGATGTATCTATTTCACTTGTATATCGCTATGATACAGGTTGCCGGTGTACAATCTATCATTAACTGATAATCTAGTTTTTGATTCCCAATAAATCATTGTTTCTTTTTTCCGAAAGATTATCATGTGGTTCATCTTGCTTGACATTAGAGTTTATGTTAGAAAAATATGAGCATTTCTTAAAAACTCATCTTCTTTGATTTGTATCTTAGAATTGGATTTAGTGTTGATGGCATCAGATCTGCATTTTCATTTATTTCTCAACTGATCACTATTATATTTTTTATTGACTTTTTTTTCTAATTTGGAATTTAAATTCTACAAATTCAGCTATTTTTTTTTCTTAATCTCGGTTGGACCCATGATTCTATGCATGTTGTTTTAGACTTGCACCATAATATTAAAATTTTGATTTGATCATCTTTTTTCATTTTTTTTATTTTTACATTTTCTAGGATATGCACCACAAGCTTAATATTCTTATTTGCTATAATTATAGATGAATATAAAGAAACATATTGAATTAAGAGGAAGTACATACAATTGGGGAATATGAATGCAAATACACCAATAGACTATGTTGTGCTCCAACTATCACCTAAATCATCATGGATAGATTTTTTATCTATAATGATGTAATATTTTCTACATGTGCATATATAATCTTTCTTTGTCTCTCTTTATCTTTCTCTCTCTCTCTCTCTAGATATATATGTATGTATATGTTAATTGATTTTTTGATCATTGTAGGTGTTCGTTGTTCTACACGAGCAATGGGAAGATAGAGAAGCTTGGTACTAGTCTCTTAAAGTCATTTGTGAGTCATCTAAAAGTCACAGAATCACTGACAGGTCTTGCAGGCTCTTCAATCAAGATCAAAGCAGATCAATGCCATGATCATGAAACTTTCTTTACCAAAATAACTCTCAAAAGATTACAAAAAAGACCCGCCAATTATTTTTCTAACTAAAGTTAATTGATACTTTTTGTTTTGAAGGTTCATGTAGTTTGTCAATGCACCTAAAGTTTTGGAAACTATTTATGTATTTGATGAGGAGATGTCCCAGCTGGAAGCAGCCCGGTGTATTTACTCTTAAGTAGTATTGTTTTTTTAAAATAAAATCTACTTTTTCTAGAGAAGATGATTCCAAATTTTATTCACATGGTAAGTCTCATGAAGTTCTTAACTTTGTATTTAGGGAGCTGGAGAACATTCTTCAGGTACCTTTTTTTCACATCTCTCCTCAAAATACACATACGGTTGTACTCTTCTTTATATTTAAGCTCAACTGATGGATTCAATGCCATTTTTGGTGATAGTCCATCAACATAGACTACTTTGCCTAAATTGAAATTAAAATAAATCATGTTTTGATGTGATGATACATTTATTCACTCAAAAGTAATAAGCCTCGAGTTCAAGACAATCAGATATGACCTCTTTGATATATCACTGGTAAGATTTGTTGATATATATATTTATATACCTTTCTTTAACCTAATGTTAGCCAAGAACCTTGTGCATGAGTACACATACATGTCTACACAAACCATGCTCAACTGATTGACTAAGTGTCATTTTTTATTATAGTTATCAACATTGATTACTTTAATTGAATTGACATTAGAATAGATTATATGTATGTATGTATATATATATGTATATAGATATATAGATTTATATTTACATATGTATATAGATTTATATATATATATATATATATGTATGTATGTATGTATTGTAGGTATATATATATAGATATAAAAAGATATATATATATATATATATATGTATATGTATGTATGTATATAGATATATATATATGTGTGTGTGTGTGTGTGTGTATAAACATATATATGTGTATATAGACATACATATATATATATATATATATATATATATATATATATGTATATGTATTTATAGACATATATATATATATATGTATTTATATAGACATACATATATATATATATATATATATATATATATATGTATGTATATAGACATATATACATACATACATACATATATATATATATGTATGTATGTATGTATGTATGTGTGTGTGTGTATATATATATATATATGTGTGTGTGTGTGTGTAAACATATATATGTGTATATAGACATATATATATGTATTTATATAGACATACATATATATATATGTATATAGACAGACATACATACATATATATATGGATGTATGTATATATGTATGTATATATATATATATGTATGTGTGTATGGACATGCGTGTGTGTGTGTGTGTAATTGGGTAGTATCTGACCCAAGGCTATCTACCCAAACAACAAGAGGAATGAATTCTTGACCAAACAAATGATGTTATTGATAGCTAATTAGGAATTAGGATTGAACTCGTAATCTTCGAGTAGTTGTGAATTCAATACCCTACCCATCGAACAACCATGCCATTATTAGTTGCAATTATATTTTGATTCTAAAGCATTTGCATAAAATTTAAGCCTAATTTAGATTATTTTTTAAGTTATATCATGAATTTATGAATCACATTATTTAGAAAATTAAAATTTATATGACTGATATATATTATATCATGATTTTGTCTTAATGATGTTTTTCTGAGATAATTATATTTTTATTTTTTGATGGATTATATTTTATTGTGATACATCAATAGTAATATGACTAGATATACTTTATTAAATTTGATCTCTCATAGAAGAATGAGAGATCAAACTAAAGTGGTTGAAATATATGAGTTCTATTTTGATTGTCTCCAAATATATTATAAATAGATAACATCATATATAAACTTTATAAATTTATATAATCATATGACATTATATATAAATGTCTATGCTTTAATATATATAATCATATAACATTATATATAAAATTGATATGTTTATATAAAATATAATGGTATATATAAATTTTTATAAATATGTATAAATGTTTATAAATATTTATACATTATTTACATAACACTATCAATTTATAAAATATTTTATATAACATTTGTATAACATATAAAATGTTTATACCTATTTTTAAACATATATATAACATATACATTTTTCTATAAATATATAATATTTATAATGTTTATATAAATTTGATATATATACTATATAATATTTATAAAAGTGTTACATATATATATATATTTATATATATGTAACATTTATAATAATATTTTAAACACAACAGTATATCAAAGCCAAAAGTAAGGTGTGGAAGAAGAAAGAGCTCTGATTGATTCCATTCAAGTGAAAAAGGAAACATAGATGAGTAGATTAACCAGTTGATGCAATGCAAGCCATTGAGTGAACAAGTTGTATTTTTTTGCTGCTTCTTTATGCATATCTGACGTGTAGCATAAATCATGTTGTAATTTGTTTCATATTTTTTAAGTTGGGGTTTGCATATCACATTTGGTGGGGTTATTTTGGCTTTGGTGATAATGAATATGACTAGGCAAAAATATGCATGAAGAATGCTGCTTCTTTTTAGTTTTCTTAGTTAAAATATGAGTCCTTATTAGGTAGACTTATCGTTTGCATAACTGGAAGGCTTTGAATATGTTGTTTTGGCCCATTATAGAGTCAGCAAAAAATAACAGCTAACACCCCTGTGTTTGCTATTATTTTTTGTGCCACCACTATTAATGTCACCATTACCCCGTTTCTGCTACTGACCCCCTTCTTAGTCCGTCAGTGCCGCTGCCCTTTTGATAACTATAATTCCCCTTGCACCTATGCATCATAGTTTGTATTTATGAGGAAATAACATCCATAGTTTTCTTGCATTTTTAGGTTATAATATTTGTGGCTATTGATATATTTTTGTTTGATGAAGAGATTAAGTGTAGATATGATGGTATTTTTTTAGCAGCTAATGCAATTCTTTTTTTCATTAAGTTGTGCATGATGAACATCCTTCTAAGTTGGCCAAAGTATTATGTGATAAACTCAACTGATTTAGAAAGGTACACCTCTTCCACTTGTATGCGTTGCCTTTATGATTAGGGTGTTAAAATCAATCAAGAACGATGAAATCCTAAACAAAGAAAGCCATGAATAGTGAATGAAATTGATCACTAAACCTTTATTGTGCAAGCCATCATGATCCTGATCTACCATTTTCATGAGATGACCATATCTCAAGGCTTTGACAATGTCATACTGCTTATGCTGTTGCAGCCCATGTATCTTCTTGATATTTTCATTTTCTCTGTATCTAAACTTAGACATCGAACAGCCAACCTTCACATTAACGTCAATCACTTATTCGAAAGGAATTGAGGTTCAAAACTTAGAATCCACCTGCCTTGCAAGCAAATTCATATAGATATACCTAATTGATGGAATCAGTAATGAGAAACTTTGTTGGACTGGAAGCCAAAATATTTCATGAGCTCTATATTTTATGTACATCGGATTTTTTAATGTGTTTTCTGATCCTTATTATTCAAAACTAAAATGCATCATGAGTTTCAAATATGATGTTCAATTCTAGTATCGTGCAAGTTCAATAAACTGAAAGATTTTCATCTGAGTAATGTTGATTTATTCATCCATATTTTGTACGGGTCATTTCTAAAGTGATGCAGGAGAAGATGGAATACAAGCTTCAGTCTCACAACGTGCCATATGGCTCTAGCAGTGGTCAGCAATCTGTTAGTAGATTTTTTCAAGTTGATGATTCCAATAGATACTAGGTAATGATTTTATTTCTTCCATGTTCTAAAACAGTATGTTGGAAATTCAATATTTGTTTTATGGATTAAATTTTGCACAATGATTGGTAAAGGTAATATATGTGCCGCAAAACTTTATAATTCTCCGAATCAGTATTCATCATGCATATTGGTAAATTCTATATAAGTGATGGTCATATATATATATATATTACTAAATTAATAAGTTGTCATCCTTCGTATCATTTAATTTTGAATAGATGTCTATGTAAGAAATGATACAAGTAAATGATGAGATGAAAGAAATAAAGAATACAATACAATAGAAGATGACCTAAATGGAGTAACAATTAGCAGCCTTGATAAGATAGATAGCACACAAAATTTTAGCAGAGTATCCACAAAGGAGAGCCTAGCACAAATGCATCAGCTAATGATGAGGGTGATGATTTAGTTTAAAATGATTATATAACTATGTTATGTTTTTATTTTAACTATGTATTTATTGTATCATATTAATTTATTAAGTACTTTTTCATTTTAAAAATAATAAATAATGGCTTATAATATATGTTTTTATTCAATTTATTATAAAAATTTAAAAATATGGAATTAAATTTTTTGTAAAAAAAATAAAATTGTGAAAATAGCTTTGGAATGAAAATTGTTAGGGAATTTTCCCAGCTAATTTAGCTAGAGAATTTTTTATACAATTTCAATCAAAAAATATTAATTATTATTCTTAATTATGATTAAAATTAGCAAGGGAAAATTTATAATTAGCAAGGAAATTTCTATCATTAAAATATTTGCTCGGGATTTTTCTCATTAATATTTTGTGATGAGCTCTTTAGCTTGGGATAATTTCTTTTGTTAATCCATCGTTATTCTATTTTAGTTATGGAAAAAGCTCATATAGATAGATTAATATACAAATAGATAAAAATATAGATAGATAGACAGATTGATAGATTGAAAGAAAGAAAGGAAGATAGATAGATAAACAAACAGATATTTAGATAGATATATAGACATACAAATAGAGAGATAGATAAACATATATATAGATATATATATATATATATATATATAGACATATATTAAGAAAGATATATAGATAGATATATAGATAGATAGACAAATCGATAGACAGATAGATAGAGAGATATATAAATAGATAGATAATAGATAGATAGAAAGAGAGACGGATATAGAGATAGAAAATAGATAGAAAGAAAGACAAATATATAGATAGATAGTTAGACAGATAAATAGACATACAGAAAGATAGATAGATTTATAGATAGATAGACCAAATGGTTGATAGATAATTGAATGATATATAGATAGATATATAGTCATATAGAGAGTAATATAGATAGATAGAAAGATAAATATATTGACAGATAACTTGACATAAAGATATATATATATATATATATATACAGATAGATAGATTTATAGATAGATAGTTAAACTGATAGATAGATACATATAAAGACAGATAGATAAATATATATATAGACAGGTAGATAAACAAATATATAGACAAATAGATAAATAGATAGATAGATAAATAGATATCATATAGACAGGTAGATACATTGATAAATAGAAAGAAAGATAGATAGATAAATATATAGAAATATAGATAGACAGAAAAAAAGATAGACTAATAGATAGATAGATGGATAGATAGAGAGAGAGAGAGAGAGAGAGAGATATATATATATATATATATATATATATATATATATATAGACAAATAGATAGGTAGATTAATCAATGAATAAAAAGATATTTTTATTGAAAGATAGATAGACATATAGATAGACAAATAGATAGGTAGATATATAGACAGAAAGATAGATAGATCAACAGAGAAATAGATAAACAGACAGATAGATATATTTTTAGATAGATGATTAGATTGATAGATAGATGGACATATAGATAAAAAGATAGATATAGACTTATATATAGACAGATAAATAAATAGATAAATAGATAGACAACCAGATAGATATACACATAGATAGATAGAGAGAGAGATAGATAGATATATAAAAAGTAGATAGATAGATAGTTATATAGATAGATAGATAGATAGACAGATAAATAAATAGAAAAAAATATATACAGCTATATATATATAGATAAACAGATAGATAGATAAATTGTTTGATAGATAGATATATCGTTTGATATATAGAACGATAAATAGACAGACAGATATATAGACAGATTGATAGATAGTAGATAAATAAATAGATAGAAAAATAAATAGATAGATAGGTAGATAAATAGATAGATAGATAGATAAACAGATAGATAAATAGACAAATATATAGATCAACAGAATGACAGATTAATAGAAATATAGGTAGACACATAGACAGACATATTGAAATACATATAGATAGACAGATAGAAAGATAGATAGACAAATAGATATATAAATAGGTAAATAGACAGATTAACATATAAATAGATAGACAGATAGACATATAGATAGATATATGGATATACAGACAAATTGATACACATGTAAATAGATACTTGGAATAATAGAAAGACAAATAGATAGACATATAGATAAAAAGCTAGATAAAAAGACATACAAATAGATAGATAGATAAAAATATAGTTAGACAAATAGATAGACATATAGATAGACTAATAGAGATACAGATAAACAGACTAATATATAGATAGATAAAAAAACATATAGATAGATAGATAGATAGATGGACTGATTGATAATGAGATTGAAAAATATCTTGAGTGATTGATTGATAGACAGATTAATAGTCAGATAAATAGATAGATTAGTAGAGAAATTGATGGATAGATTGATAGATAAATAGATCAAAAAATTGATAGATAGATTGATTGATTGATAAACGGATAAAATAACAGACAGATAGATAGATATATATATATAGATAAATAAATAGATAGATAGATAGATAGACAAATAGATAGATAGATAGATAGACAAATAGATAGATAGATAGATAGACAAATAGATAGATAGATAGATACACAAATAGATAGATAGATAGATACACAAATAGATAGATAGAGATATAGACAAAGAGATAGATAGATAGACAGACAGACATATAGATAATAAATAGATAGACAGATATTCAGATAGATAGACAGATAGATAAATAGATATAGACAGACAGACAAACAGATAGATAAATATATATACTTATAGATAGATATACCGATAGATATATAGATAAATAGATATACACATCATTGACAGATAAATAGATAGATAGACAGACATATAAATAGATAGATAGACATATAGACAGATAAACATACAAATAGACATCCAGATAGGTAGAATGATATGTAGACCAATAGATAGATAGACAGATAATTTGACAAATAGATAGACAACCAAATAAACATATAGATAGATATACAAATAGATAGATAAATAAATAGATAGATAGACAGATAGAAAGAAGGACAAACATGATGATAAAAATATATAGATGGATAGACAGATAAATAGACAAATAGATAGACAAATAGATAGATATATATATATAGATTGATAGACAGACAGATAAAAATTTAGAAAGATAGAAAGATAGATAGACATATTGATAGATAGATTGATAAATAGTTTCATAAATAGATTGATATACATATTGTTAAAGAGGGTGATAAACAGATTTTAACACAGGTTTATTGATAAATTGATATACAAATTCATAAATATATTGATAGACAAATATATAGTTAGGATGATAGAAAGATTGATAGATAGATAGACAGACAGATGAATAAATAGACAGATAGATGGATAAATAAATAGACATATTGATAGATAGGTAGATGGTCATATATATATATATATATATTAATAGATAGATAGGTAGATAGATAAACAAATTATTACATAGAAAGATGGATAAATAAATATATAGATAGAGAGATAAAAAGATAGGTAGATATACATAAAGATATATAAATAGATAAATAGATAAATAGATAGAGAGAAAGATAGAAGTATATATGATAGATAGTCAGATAGATAAATAGAAACATAGATAAATAGATTGATAGATAGACAAACAGATAGACATAAAGAATGACAGACAGATTGATTGATAGATAAACAGACATATAGATAGATAAGTAGATAGATAGACAGATAAATAAATAGATAGACAGATTGATAGATAGTTTAATAGACATATTGATAAACTAATTGATAGACATTTTGAAATATTGATTGATAGACATTTTGAAATATTGATTGATAGATAAATAGATAGACAGACAAACAAATAGATAGATATATAAATAGATAGTCAGATAGACAAATAGATAGATAGATAGATAAATAGATTTATAGATAAATTGTAAGATAGATAGTTAGATAGATAGATAAATACATAGATCAATTGATAGATTATTAGACATACAAATAAATATATATATATATAGATTGATTAAATGAAAGATAAATAGATAGATATTTAAATAGATAGATAGTTAGCTTGCTAGATAAATAGATAAATATTAAAATAAGTAGACAAAAGATAGATAGATAGATATACATATACATAGACAAAAAGATGTACATATATATAGATAGATGGACAGATTGAAGGAAAAATAGATATACAAATAGATAGACAACTAGATAAATAGATAGATAGACAGACAGATAGATATATACATAGATATATAGATAGACAAACCAATACGCAAATAGATCGATAGATAAATAGAAAGACAAATAAAAAGACATATAGATAAAGAAAGAGATAGAAAGATAGATATATTGATAAATAGAAATACAAATAGACATATAGATGAACAAACATAATTTTATAGACAAATTTTATAGGCAAAGAGATAGATAGAAAGACATATAGACGTAAAGATAAACAAACAAATAAATATACATTTTGACCGTTAGAAAGAAAGATAAATAGATAAAAAGATAGAAAGATAGATATGCAGTCAAATAGACAAATATATAAACCTATAGATAGATAGACAAATAGATAAACATATAGAAAGATAGACATATAGATAGATATGTGGATAGATAGATAGATATATAGCTAGATAGATAGATAGATATATAGATAGACAAATAAACAAACAAATAGATAAACAAATAGACAAATTTATAGATAGACTAATATAAAGATAGATAAATAAATGGATACAAATAAAAATTTAAATAAGCAGATAGATATATAGATAGACCGAGTTAAGATATATAGTTAGATAGTTAGAAAGATAGACATACATATAGATAGATAGATAGACAGAAAGATATACAAAAAAAATAAATAGATAGTTAGATAGACATATAGAAATATAGATAGATAGATTGATACATCATAGATAGACAGACATATTGATATATATATATATAAGCAGATAATTAGATAGATAGATAGTTAGAAAGCTAAATAGATAAAAAGACATAGATAGATGATAGATAGAAAAATAGATAGATAGATAGATAGATAAATAGGTAAAAAGATTGATAGAATATATATATATATATATAATTAGATAGATAGATAGATAAAAAGATAGATAGATAGATAGCTAAGCAAATATATATACAAATAGATAGAAAGATTAATAGATAGAAAGATATAATGATAGTTAGATAGATCGATATACAGATAGATTGACAAATAGATAAAAAGATAGATAGATAGTTAGAAAAATAGATAGATAGATAAATTGACAAACAGATAGAAAGATCGAAAGATATATAGATGATAGATAGATTAACATATAGATAGATTATTATATTGATAGATAACAAATAAATAGATATATTTATAGATAGGTTAGATAGTTAGATAGATTGATAAATAGATAGGTAGATATATAGATAGACAGATAGACATATAGATAAACAAATAGATATACACATATATAGACAACTAGGTATATAGATAGATAGATAAATAAATATATAGACAAATTGACTGATAGATATACATATAGATCGAAAGATAGCTAGAAAATTATAAAGACACAATGATAGATAGGTCGATAGGTAGATAGATAGAGGATAGATAGACATATAGTAAGATGGATAGATAGATGGATACATCGACAGATAGATAGACATATAGATAGATGGATATATAGAGAATTAGATAAATAGATTGATTGGTAAATAGATATAAAAATACATAGTTAGATATATATTCAGTTTGATTGATAGATTAATAGATATATTGAAAGAAAAAATGATAATTAGTTTGATATATAGATAGATAGATAGATAGATTTGCAGATAGGTAGATAGATAAATAGATAGATAGATAGATTGATTGATTGATGGATTAACTGATAGATAGATAGATCAATTGATTGATTCACTAATAGATAGATAGATGGATAGACAAATAAATATACATATTTGTAGATAGATCGATAGACAAATAACATAAAGAAAGAAATAAATATACATAGAAAGATATATAGAGAGATAGATAGATAGACATCACATAGATAGACAAATAGACAAATAGATAGATAAACATATACATAGAAAGATAGTTTGATAGAAATGATGATGATAGATAGATACATAGAGAGATAGACATATAGATTGAGAGATAAATAGATAGATAGATATATATATATATATATATATATATATATATAAAGATAGATAGATAGTAAGTTAAATCAATAGATAGACAAATAGATAGACAGACATATAGATACACGGCTAGATATATATATTTTTGATAGTAGATGGATAGATAGATAGTCAGATAAACATATAGATAAATAGATTGAAATATAGATTAATAGATAGGTTGATAGACATATAGATTGTTTGATAGATTGATAGACATATAGATTGTTTGATAGATAGATATATTGATAGAATAATTAATATACTTTTTGAATGATAGATAATTAGACAGATAGATAGACATAGGAATAAAAAGAAAGATAAATAGATGGATAGATAAATAAATAGATAGACAAATTCATTGATTGATTGATTTAAAGATAGATAAATAGAAAAATAGACAAACTGATAGATAGATAAATAAAAAGATAGATAGATAGAAAAATGAATATATAGATAAAAAGATAGGCACACATATAGATAGATGACACATGAATATATAAACAAATAGATAGATAGTTAGATAGCTATGATGATAGATAGATAGGTAGATAGATAGAGTGATAGACATCCATATAGATAGACAGACAGACAGATAGATACATAGATTGACAGACAAATATTTATATAGATAGATACATAGAAAGATGGATGGATGATTAGATAGATAAATAGACAGACAAATATATAGATAAAAAAAATAGGTAGATAGATATATAGACTCATAGATAGACAAATAGACAGACAAATAGTTAGTTTGTTAGTCATACAAATATACAATTAGATAGACAGACACATATACCCAAAAATAAATAGATATAGCTTAATATATTGATAGACAAACAGATAGATAGATAGATAGTCAGATCGACAAATAGATAGATTGACAAAGAGATAGTTAGATAGATAGATTGATAGATTAATTGATAAATAGTTAGATAGATAGAAGATAGAGAGACAAATAAATAGGTAGAAATACATCCAGATAGATGGATGGATATATAGACAGATATACAAATAGATAGACAGACAAATAGATAGATATTTACACAGATATAAAGGCAAATAGATAGACAAATAGATATATAGACAAATTGAAAGTCAAATAGATAGATAGATATATAGATAGATAGACAGAACTATAGACATATAGACATACATAAAGATACATAGATAGAATTATAAATAGATAGATATAGATAGATAGATAGATAGATAGATAGAAACTTAGATAAATAGACAGATAAATAGACAATTAGATAGATAGATAGATAGATTGAGTAATTGATTTATAGATATATAGATATATATATATATATATAGACAATAGATAGGGAAATAGATAGACAAATAAATAGTCAAATAGATAGATAGATAGATAGATTGATTGACAAATCAATAGACAAATAGATACACAGATAGTTAGATAGATATATAGTTAGATAGATAGATAGATATATAGATAGATAGTTAGACAAAAAGATAGAAAAATATATAGATAGATATATAGATAGATATATAGATAGATATATAGATAGATATATTGACAGACAGACAAATAGATAGAAAGAAAGATAGAAAGATAATTATATAGAAAGATATAATGATAGATAGATAGATAGTAAGATAAATAGATAGATAGATAAATAAACAAATAGATAGACAAATAGATAGATAGTTAAATTGACAAATTATAGATAGATAGATTGAAAAAAAAAGTTCACAGATAGATGGTAAACAGACATATAAATAAATAGATATATAGATAGATAGATAAAAAGTTTGATAGATAGATAGATACATAAACTGATAGATAGATAGAATGAAAGATAAATAGATAGTCAGATAGATATATAGATAGATAGATATGTAGATATATAGTGATAGATAAACAAATAGATCGATAGAGATATATATATATATATATATATATTAATTTATATAGATAGATAGATAATTTATATAGATAGATAGATAGATAAATATATAAATGGACATATAGATAAAAAAATAGATTCACAAATAGATTCAGAAATAGATACCCAAATAGAAACACAAATAGATATATATATATATATATATAGATAGGTACATATATAGATATATAAATAGATTTATAGACATATAGATAGACAAACAAACAAACAGATTGATAGATTGATAGATTTACTTGATAGATAGATAGAAAAATAGATAGTCAGACAGATAGATATATAGATAGTTATATAGACAAATAGATATATATATATATATAGATAGATAGATAGATAGACAAATAGACAGACATATAGATAGGTAGATAGATTGTTAGATAGATATATAGATAGATTGACATATAGATAGTTAGTTAGTTAGATTTTTTTTAGATATATAGATAGATAGATAGATCGATAAATAGATAGAAAGATAGAAAGATATATAGACATATAGATAGTTTAATTGATAGAAAAATAGCTAGAAATAAAGAAAGAAAGATAGATAGTTAGACATATACATAGATAGATAAATATATAGATAGATAGACATATAGATATACAAATAAATATAAAAATAAATAGACAAATAGATAATAAAACACTATAATAAAATATTTATTTAGCTATAAAAATTTAGCTAGAAAAATAATTCCTATTTAATTTGCACGGGATTAGCTAGGGAATATCAAGAGATGTTAGATTTTACATTTAATTACAAATTTTTGATGAATTTGTGATAGATTAGAGATGGAAACTTTCAATTGAAAAATATCCCAAGTCAATATTATTGTAGATTTTCACACAAAGATTTGCTGCAATTTTAGCAATATCTTTAGCAATGAACTTTCCCTAGTTAATTAGATTGAGAAAATTCCATCACTAAATAATTATCTAAAAAAATATTTTCATGATTTTGCAAGCGATTAGTCTTTAAATGAAAATTTTAACAAAATATATGCATTTAGCTAGTGAATCTTCCCTACCTATTTGAGCTAGGGATTATTTCTGTCGGTAATCTATACTGATTTATTTTTTTTATTTTTTTTATTTTTTATATATTATTTGTTTTACTATTTGTTGTAATTTTGTATATTGAAGGTTTTTAATCATCTATTGATGAGGAATCCATAAAAGACACATCCTCAAATCATTATAAAAATATGATATTATAAAAAAAAATTTCAAAAATATATAAATATGAAAAAAATTTATATTAATAAAGACTAAAATAACTATTTTAATTATTATAAAATTTAAAAAAAAATTATACATAAAATTTTTCTAAAATTTTTAATTATAAAATTTAAATATTTTTATTAAAAAATAGTAGATAATTAATTCTATAATTATACTCATTTTTAAATATATTTTAATAAATAAATGAACATACATAAAAAATTATACCAATAAAAAGCTAAAATAATTAATTGTATGATTAAATAAAAAATATTTACAAAAATATCTGAATTAATAAATAAAAAAGTAAATATTTATATTATTAAAGGTTAAAAAAAATTTTATGATTATAGGAAACTATTTAAAATATAATTACTAAAAGATTTAAAAAGCTTGTATTATAAAAAAAATTAAATTTTTCATAAAATTTAAAAGAAAATAAATTGATATTTAAAGATAAACACATAGATGTTTTAATTACTTCAAAAAATTTAATGATTTAAAAAAAATATTTCCGAGTGGTTATTAAAATAACACTTCAAGTATTTTTTTAGGGTTTAAAAAGAGTTATTTAAAATATTACTAATGATATTTTTTTAGTCTAAAAAAAATTAAATTTTCCCATTAGTTGATTTGAATTCAAGTTTTTTTTTACCTACTAAAATTTATAAGAATTAAATAATTGAGTAAGATTTTTACTATTAGCTTTTAATATTCTGTTTTTATTAAAATAATAAATATAACTTTTTTTAATGATCTGCTCACTTTAAATATATTTGAAATTTTATAAATTATAAATTATATCAAATAATATTAAATTTTATGGCTTTAGAATTATTTAATATTACTAATCTTTGGGTGGTAGGATTAGAAGGATGAGGTATTGCATATAGGTATTTTTGTATATTATTTTGATTGCATATATTATCTTTTACTAATGTGTTGTGTAGTTATATAAATATTAATATTGGTTTCATAATAACTTTGAAGTTAAATTTATCTATGAGAGAATAATATTTTAAGATGATTGATCACTTGAGAAATTTTTGTATTACAAAGTCTCTTCAAACATAGTCCCTTCAAAGTTATTCGGTAAAATTGTTGAGATATTTATTTTTTTTAATATATCTTGTTAAAGCGAGAGCTTTCTGTACTTGGGCATGAATGTGATCTACATATCTATCTTATCTTATCCTAATATATAGAATCATTTAAAATATGAAAGCTAAATAAGAAAACAAATCTTACCATAATCTTATCTTGACAATCTTACCTTAAAGATTGAAGAGATCATGCATGATAAATCTTGAATCCGAGGCTTTTTGTTCTTAGTGTTTGGATAGATTTTTGTCATCACATAAAGATGTGATATCTTATTAGATAGAAAAATAAATTTATTTTAACATTTGAATAAGTCATGAAATTGAAGAGCAAATGGAAGAACATAAACATCCATTATTTGAATTCCACAAAAAATTGAAAATTAGATTTGAAAATATATCAATTTTAATTGGTAGTTACTTATAAATTACTATAAACTCTAAGTTTATTCCATGCTAATTTATAAGATTTTTAAATTCAAAATGATATTATTAATCCTACTTTGTTTTAATATCATCAAATCATATCCCCCTTCAATTCTACCAATAAAACACAACCTAAAGAGTAACTAGGCATGAGGAAGTATTAAAAGAGCTTATACAAGCTACCATTTTTCTAATCATACTTTACCTATTGTGATAGATTCTAATAATGTATTCAAATATATCTAGATACATAGACCGGTAGATTGTCAAATAGATAGGAAGAAAGATGTGCAAATAAATTGATAGATAGACAAATAGATAGACATATACACAGATATAAAGATAAAGAGATAGATAAATAAAAAGATAGATGATAGATAGATATATAGATAGATAGACAGAAAAAATAGACAAGATAAATAGACAGATAGATTTATAGATATATTGATAGACATATAGATAGACATAAAGATATATAAATAGATATACAAAGAGATAGATCGATAGATCGATAGATAGAAATATAGACATAGAGATAGATAGATTGACAGATAGATAGACATACATCTAGATATACAAATATTTTGAAATATAGAAAGATAAATAGAGAGAGATTGATATACAGATTGATAGAGAGATAGACGGATATTTAGAGATTTAGAAAGATAGACAGACAGACAGACAGATAGATTAGATTAATAGATAGATAGATAGAAAGAAAAATAGATAGATAGATATATAGAATATAGATAGATAGAGAGATAGATAGAGAAATAGATAGATAGATAGATAAATAGACAAATAGATAAATATAGTTCTATAGATAAATAGATAGTTAAATTTATAGACAAATAGATAGATAGATAGACAAATAGATAGATAGATTGATAGATTGATAGACTAATTGATAGATAGATTGTTAGAAAATTTAATAGATAAATTGATAGACAAATTGATGGACAGATTGATAGATAGTTAGATAGGTTGATTCGTAGATAGATAGATAGACAGATAGATAATAGATTATTAGATAGATACATAGATAGATAGACAGATAGAAAGATAGATAGTTCATAGATATATAAATAGATAGATAGATAGATAAATAGATAGATAGATATATAGATAAATAGATAGATAGATATATAGATAGATTATTTGATAGATAGAAAGATATACAAATATATGGCGAGATAGATATACTGACAGATAGATAGATATATAGATATATAGATAGATATATAGATAGATAGAGAGATAGACAAATAGCTAGATAGATAGATAATTAGAATGATAAAAAAATTAATAGAATGATTGATATAAAGATATATAGACATAATAATAGAAAGATTAATAGACATATTAATAGATAGATTGAAACATAGATAGAAAGTGAGATATATAGAAATATTGATAGAAATATATACATAGATAGATAGATAGAAAACTAGATATACAAAAAGTTTAATAGATAGATAAATAGATAGATTGATAGATTATTAGACAGCTAGATAGATAAATAAATAGTTTGATAAATTATAGATAGTTAGATAGATTAATAGAGAGATATAAAGATAGATAATCAGATAGATATATAGAAAATTGGATATATAGTTTGAAAGATATATAAATAGATAGTTTGATTGATATATATATATATATATATATATATATATATATGCATAAATATAGACAGATATATAGATATACAAAATTATAATTTAAAAGATAGACAAAATGATAAATAGATAGATATATAGATTGATAGACAGAGAAATAAAAATAAAGATAAATGAATAGATATACAAATAGACAGACGGATAGATAGACATATAGATAGACATGTAGTTAGATAAAAACATATACATATACAAATGTAGATAAATAGATATATAGATAGATAAACAGATAGATAGACAGATAGATAGACAGATAGATAGATAGAAAGATAGATAGATAGATAAACAGATAGATAGATTGAGAGATAAATAGATAGACAGATAGACAGAAGATATACAGATTGATAGATAGATTGATATACATATTGATAAAATGATTGATATACATATTGATAGATAGGTTGAATGATAGGTTGATAGACAGATAGATAGACAAATAGATATATAGATAAATAGATAGATTGATAGATAAAAAGATAGACAAATAGATTTACATATAGATAGACAAAAAAATAGACAGAAAGATAGATAGATATAGAGATAAATAGATAGATTGATAGAAAAAAAATATAAATCTAGATAAACAAATAGATAAACAGATAGACATATAGATAGATAGATAGACAATAAGATTAAAAAAATAGATAGAAATATACACAGCTAGATTGATAGATAGAATTGATAGAGTGATTGATAGTTAGATTGATAGATATATTGATAGACAGATTGATAGACAAATAGGTAGATTAACAGATAGATAGATAGATAGAGAGAAACATAGATCCATAAATATATAGAAATATAGATACTAAGATAGGTAAGTATATAGATAGATAGATCACAACAAGAAAAATCTCATATAGTCAGGGACAATTTCCTAGCTAAATGGGCATTTTCCGTCGCTAAATGGGAAATAGCAATGGATTAACGATAGATCAGTTCCCTATCTAAAGTGCTGGTCACTAAAATGTAGTGAGGAAAAATATCCCTAGCTAATAATTTAGCGACGGAAAAATCACTTGCAAAAAAAAACAAATTCTCTAACTAAGGGAAATAGCAAGGAAAGATTCCCAAGCTAAAGTGATGGTCGCTAAATTTTAGCGACGGAAATGGTCCCTAGCTAAAAAAATGTAGTGACAGAAAAATCCATTACTAAAATAAAGATTTCCCCTACTAATTTAGCAAGGGATTTTTCTCTATCTATTTTAATTTCAAAACTATTTTCAGAATTTAATTTATTTAAAATTTTTTTAATTAAATAATTTAATATTTTAAAATCAAAATGAATAAAAAATGAAACTATACATAATTTATAATAAAAATAAATAAAATCATTTAATAACTTATTCTAATTCAATATTTTACATAATCGAAACAAAAAATAATAGAATTTTATTACATCTTATTCATCAATGTATCTACCGACATTGCATAAAATATAATATATTCATTCATTGACGTTGCTTTCTTTCCCTCTACTCCTGTGATAATCAATTTTCTACTACGACAAAGCTGTCCGAGTAACTGTACATATTGTCTAGTGAAAAATCTAATCATTTATACAAGCTTTGTATGAGGAACAATGTAGTATCATATTTGTAAGAAATTTAAACCACTCAGTCAGATTAAAATTAAAAAAAAAGATATTCTTTGATCAATATATAATCCTGCAGTATATATGTAAATATATACTAGCATTTCACTCGTACATATATTACTACAGTATATGTACATAAAGACTATCGTATTTTGTGTACATATATACTAAGTACAAATATACTTAGTATATATGTACATAAATTACTATAGTATTATATGTATGTATATACTAAATTTATTCGTACATATATACAGCATTTGTTGCTGTTGCTGTTACTCTCGCTACCACTGCCACTCCTACCACCGCTACCACTGCCATTATCGCTGCCAATACCACTGCTGCTATTGGCATAGCTTCCGCTGCCTCTACTGTCGCAACTATCGCCGATGCTGCCGTCGCGGCTGCCACCGCAACCCCCACCGCTAGTATTGTCCCTGCATGCCATAGCTACCACTGCTGCCACTAGCACCACTACCGCCACTGCCAGTGCTACTACTACCCCTGCCACTACTGTCGCTGCCACCACTGCCGCCTCTGCCACTGCTGCCGCTGCTTCCGGTGCTGCCACTGCTACCACCTCTGCCAATGTTGCTTCGGGTGCAGCTACTACTACCGCTGTTGCTGCCGCTAGCTCTGCTATCACCACTCCCGCCACTACCAGCGATGCCGCGGCCGCCACTGTTGCTGCTGCTGCTTCCTTTCGGTGCCGCAACCACAAATGCCGCCACTGCTATCAATGTTGGTACTACCATCACTGCCATTGCTGTCGCTATTGCTGCTGCTATTGCTACTAATTATAGGCTTTTATATACCTCTAATATACTAAAACTATACCCAAAAAATTCGAAGACACACAAACATATTCTTAGATATATAAAAATAGTTATTATACACATGAACAAACACAAATTAAAGTTGATTGTCATACAGCTTAAACTAAAATTTAATTAAATAATTTAATATTTTTATATTAAATTTAATAAAATCATAATCTATAAATGAAAATTTTAAATTAAACAAAAAAAATTCATTTAATAACTTATTATAATACAATATTTTAAATAACTAAATCAAAAAATTAACAAAATTATATTATATCTTATTAATCAATGTATCTACCGACTGTGCATAAAGTATAATCTATCCATGCATTGATGTTACTTTCTCTCTCTCTGCTCCTCCGATCACCAACATTCTACTGTGAAAATACTGTTTGAGTAACCATGCTTCATGTCTGTTGAAAAATCCCTTCACTTATACAAACTTCATATGAGAAACAATGTGGTACCACATTTGTAAGAAATTTAAACCACTCAATCAAATAAAAATAAATTAAAAAAAGCTATGTTTTGATAAATATATATTATTGTAGTAAATATGTACATATATAGTAGCATTTCACTCGTACATATATTACTACAGTATATGTACATATAAACTTTAGTATTATGAATACATATATACTGAGTCCATATATACTCAGTAAATATGTACATAAATACTATAGAATTATATGTACATATATATGGACTATATACGTACATATATATCGCATTTGTTGTCGTTGTGCTACTCTTGTTGTTGTTGTCGCTCCTACCATTGCTATTGCTACTAGTGCTACTGCTGCCGCTACAGGTGCCACTACTGCCGCTACTGCTACCAGGTGCTTCCGGTGCACCACTATTGCTAGTGCTTGCCGCTGCTGCTGGTGCTAATGCTGCCACCGCCACTAACGCCACTGCCGCCGCCGCTCCACTACCACCACTGCTACCGGTGCACAGCCACTACAGGTGTTGCTAGGTGCTGCAGCCGCTCCTAGTGCTGGCGCCGCTGCATGTACTGTCGGATGCTGCCAGGTACTACCAGTGCTACTAGCCTCTATTGTCACTGCCGCTCCTGCTACAGCTACAACTGCTGCTAATAGGCTTTTACATACCTATATTAGGCTAAAACTCTACCCAAAAAATCCGAAAACACACAAACATATTCACAGATATATAAAAATAGTTATTATTGACATGAACAAACACACATTAAAGTTTATTGTCATACAGCTTCAATACAATTTTAATTAAATAATTTAATATTTTTATATTAAATTTAATAAAAATAGAAACTATAAATGAAAATTTTAAATTAAACAAAAAAATTCATTTAATAAATTATTCTAATACAATATTTTAAATAACTAATATAAAAAAATTATAAATTATATTACATCTTATTAATCAATATATTTACTTACTGTGCATAAAGTATAATCTATCCATGCATTGACGTTGATTTCTCTCCCTCTGCTCCTCTGATCACTAACTTTTACTACGTAAAAGCTATCCGAGTCATGGAACGTCATATCTATTAAAAAATCACTTCACTTATACAATCTTCATAAGGGAAATAATGTGGTACCATATCTTTAAAAAATTTATACCACTCATTCAAATCAAATTTAATAAAAAAAACTATATTTTGGCAAATATATATTATTGTAGTAAATATGTACATATATATTAGCATTTTACTCGTACATATATTCTATAGTATTATATGTACGTATATAGCACATTTGTTGCCATTGTTGCTGCTCCCACTGTCGCTGCCGCTGTTGCTCCTACTATCGCTACCACTGATGCCGCTCCCGTTGCCGCTGCCACTACTACTCCTGCTGGCATCGCCGATGTTGCCGATGGTGCTGCCACTACTATCGCTGCTACCACTGTTGCCGATGGTGCTGCCACTACTATCGCTGCTACCACTGTTGCTGTTGCCGCTGCCACTACCACTACCGCTGCCACTGCCACTACCACTGCCTTGCTACCGCTACTGCTCCCACAGCTGCTGCTGCTACCGCTGCCGCTGCTGCTACCGCTGCTGCTACCGCCGCCACTGCTGCCACTGCTACTACTGCTGCCATTGTTTCCGCTGCTGCCACTACTGACTGTGCTGCAACCTTTTTAGGTGCTACAGCTACTGCCACCTTTGCCGGTGCTGCAGCTGCTGCCACCATTGCCGATGCTATAGCTGCTGCCACCTTTGCCGATGCTACAGCTACTGCCGCCGTTGACGGTGCTGTAGCTGCTACCACCACTTCCATCGTTGCTAGTGCTATAACTACTGACGTCGCTACCGTCGCTACCATTGCTACCACGACTGGTGCTGATGCCGCCACAACCACTGCAACTGCCACTGCCGCTGATCTCGCCGTTTCCACCGATGCCGCCACTGCCACTTATGGAACCGCTACCATCACTGGCGCCACTGCCCCTGATGTCGCTACTACCTCCACTACAAGCCGCTGCCACTGCTGCCACCGCTGCCACTGCTACCGCCGCGACCACTACTACTGCAACTACCACTGCTACCGTTGCAGCCGCTGCTATTACCACTGCCGCTACCCCTACTGCGACTGCCGCTACTATCGTCATCGCTGCTGCCATCGCTGCCACCACTCTCACTTCTTCCACTGCTGAATACAGACTTTTACTTACCTATAATAGTCTAAAACTCTATCCAAAAAATTCGGAGACACACAAACATATTCACAGATATATAAAAACATTTATTATAGACATGAACTTACATAAATTAAAGTTGATTGTCATACAGCTTTAACAAAAACCCAAAATATGTTCATCAATTATGTTTAGAGATAAATAGAGTGCAAAAATAAAATGTTTTAAGAATAATAAAGATAAAATAAGCAAACCCTCTTTTTGAAAAAACTGACATCGGTACATATGGGACCCATGCATTGGAAGGATCGTGGCAATGTTTGAATGTTCTTAATTAGAATTTTTTTGTGTCTCATATAATGTGTCCTGCAAAGCTTCATAATTAAGTTAATCGGAAAAGAAAAGAACTAAACCAGAATAAAAAAATTGAAACCTTCAAAAAAATATCATAATTATTTTCTACAGATAGACAAAAATAAATAACAGTTCGAAAATAATTCTCATAAGAAATCAACCTCATTATTTTAGGGAATTATAGCCTCTCCTGCGAGGTTTCGCAGCTGGATCTTAGAATGCTATATGTTGCTTCATTGTCGCTAACTCTGACTCCATATAGGACATCTATTGTTTCATTACATTCTTAATTTCTTTTATCTCATCATTAATTTCTTTAATTTCTTGGATTTCATCGATCAAATTAGTATACTATTCATCCTTCTATTCTTTAATTTCATATATTTCTTCCTTCAAATGAGATATCTACTCATTCTTCTATTCTTTAATTTCATATATTTATTTCTTCAAATGAGATATCTGCTAATCCATCTTTTTCATTTCGGTCTCCAAAACTACAATACATTCATTTGTTTCCATTGCTTGTTGTTTCAATTTATATGGTGATGTTTCTCATGAAATACTATGAAAAAATTATGAGATATCTGAAATGATTTCATCCAACACATGAATAATATAAAAAATAGTCATATTTAAAGTTGAATCCACTTTTCCACCCATGTCAAGAAAAGAGAAAATAATGTAAACCTATAATATGATCAAAATAAATAAAGATATTATGTAAAGAAGACGTCTCATTATTGTGGCAGAGGAAAAGTTGAGAGAGAGAGAGTGAGGGGGAGAGAGAGAGGGACAGAGAGAGGGAGAGAAAGAGAGAGAGAGGAGAGTTAGGGAGAGAGAGAGAGAGGGAGAGGGAGAGAGAGATGGAGAGAGAGATAGATGGAGAGAGAGAGAGATGGAGATAGATGGAGAGAGAGAGAGATGGAGATAGATGGAGAGAGAGAGAGAGAGATGGAGAGAGAGAGAGAGAGATGGAGGGAGAGAGAGAAATGGAGAGAGAGAGATGGTGAGAGAGAGATGGAGAGAGAGAGAGAGAGGAGAGTGAAGAGAGAGAGAGAGAGAGAGCGAGAGAATTGGAGAGAGAGAGAGAGATGGAAAGAGAGATGGAGAGAGAGAGAGAGATGGAGAGAATGATGGAGAGAGAGAGAGAGAGAATGATGGAGAGAGAGAGAGAGAGATAGATGGAGAGGGATAGAGAGATGGAGAGGGATAGAAAGATGGAGAGGGATAGAGAGATGGAGAGGGATAGAGAGATGGAGAAGGAGATATAGAGAGAGAGATGGTGAGAGAGAGTGAGATATATATATATATATATATATATATGGAGAGAGAGAGATTGAGAGAGAGAGAGAGGAAGAGAGATGGAGAGAGAGAGAGGAAGAGAGATGGAGAAAGAGAGAGAGAGAGGAAGAGAGATAGAGATAGAGAGAGAGAGAGATAGAGAGAGAGAGATAAAGAGAGAGAGAGAGAGAGATAGATTGAGAGATAGCGAGAGAGAATAATAGAGTAATGCCTATTTATGAAAGAAATGATGTGGCTAACTAATGAGTATTTGTGAAAATTAGTAAGAGATCAAGCAAGACATTTCCTAGTAATGGTTGAATAGCAAAGGACTAAAGAATTTATATAAGAAATTATGATAATGGATGAACTAAATCTTGAGGGAAAAAAATTAACTATAGCTTAGAAAAATAGTTGCATAATTTATAAGCTATATAGTACTGTTTTAATAATTTCAAGCATCCCATTGAAGAAAAAGGACATGAGTAGTTTTTTAAGATTAACTCAAGCTAGTGTGCTTGTTGCTTAATATACTACTAATATTGAGAACTTAGTAAAATTTGTTTTCTAAATTATGAATAACAATGAAAAAAAGTGACCTTTTTGGAAAATGGCTAAAAATTGAATTTAGATGTTGATATTTATGAAGCAATCATATATGAAAAAATTATTGACTGTAGCTTTAGAACTAGATAAAGATAAAGCTTTGTAATTATTTAAGAAGAAGGGCCAAGACAATCCAAGATAGTGAAATATGTGAAGATCATGTTAGTGAACTGAAGAGGTTTAGCACCTTGGACTCCAAGGATAGCTTGCAAGGTATGTGAAGGAATGTAATTGTATGCTAAAGACAATGATTTCTCAAACACCCACAATTTTATAGTTGTGATGTGAGAATTTATATATATTCTAGATTATCATTTTATAGATATTGATTATTTGGATTAATTATCAAAGTTTCTTCATTATCTAAGCTTACAATAAGTAAATAGTTTCTAGTGTTTACTCAAGTAAACAATTCAATGGTTAGCTTACAATAAGTAAACAGTATCAAGTCCATGAGTATACAATTTATGAGTTAATGGCTATAGCGGTAATAAAATATGTTAGATTGACTCATCCATATAGGTGGAACATCTCAAACCCATCAAAAAATCATAGACATCAATTCATGTAGGAAATAATGTATGTCAGATGAGCTCGATATCTTATATATTTTAATTCAGTATGAATCATATTGATAGTCAATGCTAGGGTATTTATAAGAGAGCCCATGTGGCATTTAATTAAACATAGTAATTAAAATATAGTCAAATATATACATGTATTTAAATGTCTTGTAAATTTGTATCTGCATACATAACGCATATTACATTTTAATTTGAACTAATTGAAAACCAGTCAATAAATGTTTATAGACATTAATTTGACATTAACAGATATTAATGTGACTATACTTTAAATTTACAGATATTAAATACACTCTTACATTTTTATAAGAGTGTGTGTTTTTCCCTATACATAAAGCCATGTATAAAATAAAGGTTACAAATATTAATTTAATTATACTTATTGGGTAGGCACGGCATTATGGAATATTATATATTTTCATAATGCAAATTTATTGGACGTGTATTTCATAATGATGAATTCAAAATTTCAAATATACATTATTAAAATCCTATCATAAAGTCAATATATCTTTATTTGTGTAAAATATGTATATAATGTTATATGTATAATACTAATTATATCTGAAATACATGACATGTATATTGAATGTATCTTATAAAAAGTTATGATAGAAATATATAGATATATAGATAGATAGATAGATATATATATATATATATATATATTGTTATATTTATATATAGTTATGTTTATGAAACCTATTTTTATAGTTATAGATATAATAAAATAAATTATATATTTATGTGTTATAGACACACTACCCAACACAAAACACCTGTATTGTGTTATATACGATTAAGTTTATATAAGCAATCCAAGTATAATTAAATTAACAGAATATGTATTTAAAAAAATATACTTAAATTAAGTTTATATAAGCATACCTACTGCCCAACACAACAGAAATGTATTAGGTATGTTTTACAATAAGTATAATTAAATTAATGTATATGATTAAAGAAGAAGAATTTCGAAAAAAAAATTAACAGAATCAATACGCATTAAGATAATCAATGAATAATTAGGATAGAAAATATTCCTCAAATCAATAACAAATTATAGATTAATTCGAATATGTTTATGTTGTGTCGGTGTCGAGAGAAGGATGGAGTACTACGGAGGAGTTGCGTCGCTTATTCTTCGAAAATATCGAGAGAAAGATGGAGGACTTAATCTCGACAAAATAAACATTAAATAACAAATTATATATATTTCCAAAATATTTATATTTTTAATAATAAAAACATTAAATAAATAATATATATATATATATATATATATATATATATATATATATATATATATATATATATATAATACAAAAAGACTCATTTATTTTATTTACTATTAAAATTTTTTTAATTAAATTAATGTACGTGTGGCAAGTTACAGGTTAAAAATAAACACCTTACAATTTTTTTATAATATTAATTAAACAATACATATATAAAAAATTTTTAAAAATATATGTTGACTTATAAAAAAAATATCAAATCGCTACAAAATTAACAAACCTCATATAATTAGACATACATGAAAAGATGATTTGTATTCTAGTCATTCTCCTAAGAGTTATAAAATACTCTTAATGTGAAAAAATATATAATAATTTATATTTTATGGGTATAAATTTTTAAGAATTCATCATATTAATTTTTATGAAGATAATATGTAATAAATTTAAAGGCATAAAATTTCATATTATTTGATATCATTTATAATTTTCAAAAATCAAAAAATTACTTAAAGTGATAAGATAATTAAAAAAAGTTATTGTAATTATTTTAATAAAGACTGAATATTAAAAGCTAATAGAAAAAAATATTACTCAATTGTTTAATTCTTATAAATTTTAGTAGGGACAAATATCTATGTCTTTATTTTTAAATATTAAATTATTTTCTTTTAACTTTAATGAAAAAATTTATTTTTTATTATATTTCAAAATTATTAAAATTTTTATTAATTATTTTTTTTAAAAGTTTCCTATAATCATACATTTTTTATACTAATAATCATATTAATATTTACTAGTTTATTCATAAATTCAGATATTTTATCATAAAATGAATTAATTTACATTTATATTAGTAGAATTTTTAATGTATGTTAATTTAATTTTTAAAATATCGAAATAAATTATTATACTTATAGAATTAATTATTTAATGTTACTTTAATACAAATTTTTAAGTTTCTTAATTAAAAATTTTAGAAAAAGTTTTTGTATACTTTTTTTAAAAAATTTATACATCATAAAAATCGATATTTTAGTCTTTAATATAATTTTTTTTTGTATTTTTATATTTTTAAATTATTTATTTATAATATTAATTTTTTATGATTTTACGAGGAGAATGTAACTCTCAAGGATCGCTCATCTATAGACCATTAACATACATTATATAAACAAAATTAAATAAAATATTAAACTAAAAATAAATTAAATTAAATAATTAAATTTTGGCAAGGGAAATTCCATCGCTATGTTCGGGATTTAATTAGCTATGGAAGTTCAGTCACTAAATCCGTCGCTATATTCCAGATTTAATTAGTTAGAGAAATTTCCTCGCTAAATCTATTGATATATTCTTGATTTTATTAGTTAGAAAAGTTACGTTACTAAAATCCGTCACTATATTCAGGAAGTAATTGTCTAGAGAGGTTCCGTGCTAAAATCCATCGCTATATTAAGTATGTAATTAGCAAGGGAAATTCTGTCGCTAAATGCATAGCTATTTTTACGAGATGTAATTAGCTAGAGAAATTATATCGCTAAAATCTGTGACAATGTTTAGAATGTAATTAACTATGGAATTCCATTGTTAAAATCTATTGCTATGTTAAGGATGTAATTAGATAGGGAAATTCTGTCGCTAAAACTGTTACAAAATTCAATAATTTATTAGCTAGGGAAATTCCATCACTAAATTCATCACTAATTTCTAGATTTTATTAGCTATTAAAATTCAGTCACTAAATCCATTGCTAATGTCCGGATTTAATTAGCTAGAAAAATTTCGTCGCTAAATCCATCGCTAATTTCTAGATTTTATTAGCTAGAGAAATTCCGTTGCTAAATCCTTACTAATTTCTAGTTTTTATTAGCTAGGAAAATTCTGTCGCTAAATTTCAAATTTTATTAGCTAGAGAAATTCCATCACTAAATTCATCGCTAAATTCCCGGGGTTTCTTGAGTAGAATTTATGAATATTTTCCGTCACTAAATCCGGTGCTAATTTTCCCACTTTTCTTGAGTGGAATTTATGAAAATTTTTAATCGCTAAATCTGTCGCTAAATTTTCTACTTTTCATGAGTGGAATTTATGAACATTTTCCGTCGCTAATCCGTAGCTAATCCATCGCTAAATTCCCCGCTTTTTTCTGATGTGGAATTTACGAATTTATTCCATCACTAATCCATCGCTAATCCATTGCAAATTTTTATTTTAATGAAAAAACATAATTCCTTGTTATTCCCTAGCAAATCTCTCGCAATTTAGCTAGGGATTAATCCCTATCTAAAATTCCCAAGCTAATCAATATTTTCTTGTAGTGGATAGTCATATAGTTAGACAAATAGAAAGATATAAAGATATGCAAATAGAAAGACATACAGATAGATAGAAAGACACATATACAAACATATAGATAGATAGATAGATTGATTGATTGATAGTTAGATAGATTGATTAATAGATAGATTGATTAATAGATAGAAAGATAGAGAGAAAGATAGATGATATATAGATAAAAAGATAGATGATATATAGATAAAAAAGATAGATAGAAAGATAAATAGATAGCTAGATAGATAGATATAAAGATATATAGATGGATTGGTAAATAGAGACACAAATAATGTAAAAAATAGATAGATAGATAAATAGATACATAGACAAATTGATTGAAATATTGATAGATAAATTTATATACAATTTGATAGATATATTGATAGATATATTTTTAAGATAAATAAATAGATAGATTGATATATAGATAGATAGATAGATGGATGAATAGACAAATAAATAGATGGATGAATAGACAAATAGATAGTTAGATAGATAGATAAATATATAGACAGACAGATAGACATATATAAAGATAAATAGATAGATAGATATATAAATAGATATATAGATGGTTAGATAGATAGATATATAGATAAATAGAAAGATAGACAGAGAGACAGATAAATAGATATTTAGATAGATAATTGATTGAGAGATAGATTAAATGAAAGATTGATATAAAGATTTATATACATATTAATAGAAAGATTAATAGACATATTAATAGATAGATTGAAGCAAAGATAGAAAGTGAGATAGATAGACATATTGATAGAAATATATAAATAGATAGATAGCTAGATATATAGAAAACTAGATATATATAAAGTTTAATAGATAGATAAATAGATAGATTGATATATTATTAGACAACTAGATAGATAAATAGATAGTTTGATAAATTATTAGATAAATAGATAAATTAATAGATAGATAGATAGACAGATAGATAGATAAAAATTTGGATAGATAGATTTAAAGATAAATAGATAGATAGTTGATTGATATATATATATATATATATATATATATACATAAATATAGACATATAGATTAAAAGAACTGATCTGGAAATGCATCTTTCTATCGAACTCATGAATCCCTCTGGTATAGGAGCTATCTTGACTTCTTACTTAAAATGCCTACTTGAAAAATGGTCAACTGAAGCAATCGCAGCTCCTAGTCCTCACAGACTTGCAGCCCTTATTTGTCCAATATCGGTTCGTGACCCATATTCATTGAAAGATAGATAGATAGATAGACAGATAGATAGATTGACTAAATGATAATTTAAAAGATATACAGAATAATAGATAGATAGACATATAGATTAATAGACAGAGAAATAGAAATAAAGATAAATGAATAGATATACATATAGACAGACAGATAGAGAGAAATATAGATAAACATATAGATAGACATGTAGTAAGATAAAAACATATACAGATAGAAATGTAGATAAATAAATAGATAGATAGATAAACAGATAGATAGATAGAAAGAAAGAAAGATAGATATTCTAATATATAGATAGATAGATAAATAGATAGATTGGTTAAGAGATAGATAGATAAATAGATAGACAGAAAGATAGATAAATTGATAGATTGATTGATAGACATACTGATAAAATGATTGATATACATATTGATAGACATGTTGAATGATAGGTTGATAGACAGATAGATAGACAAATATATAGATAGACAAATATATAGATAGATAAATAGATAGATTGATAGAAATATTGATAGACAAATAGATATACACATAGAAAGACTGATAGATAGACAGTTAGATAGACAAATATATAAAAAAATATAAATATAGATAGAGAAAGAGATATATAGACAAATTGACATATAAATAGAAAGATATATAGATAGACAGTTGGATTAAAATATTGATATAAATATACAACGACAGGTTGATAGATAGATTTGATAGATAGATTTATAGTTAAAAAGATAGATAGACAGAAAGTTAGATAAATAGATATATAGAAAGATTGATACTCAGATAGGTAGGTAGGTAGATATATAGATAAATAGTTAGATAGCTAGAAAGATAGAAAGACATAAAGATATGCAGATAGATAGATAGATAGACATATATACAATTAGATAGATAGATAGATAGATTGATTGATTGATTGTTAGATTGATTGATTAATAGATAAATAGATTGAGAGAAATATAGATAGATAGATATATAGATAGATATAAAGATAGATATATAGACAAATAGATAGATAGAAAAATAAATAGATAGAAAGATAGATATATAGATATATAGATAGATTAGTAGATATATACACAAATATTGTAAAAAATAGATAGACAGATAGATAATTAGATCGATAGATACATAGATACATAGACAGATTGATAGAAAGATTGATAGATAGATTTATAGACAATTTAATAGATAGATTGATAGATATATTGTTAGATAAAGAAATAGATAGATTGATATATAGATATACAGATTGATAGATAGATCAAGGGATAGATAGGCAAATAGATAGTAAGATAGATAGATAGATATATAGAGAGATATATAGATAGATATATAGACAAATAGATAGATAGAAAGATAAATAGATAGATAGATAGATATATATATATATATATATATATATATATATATATATCGATAGATAGATCAGTAGATATATACACAAATAATGTAAAAAATAGATAGACAAATAGATAAATAGATCGATAGATACATATATAAAATATGTATATTGATAGAAAGATTGATAGATTTCTAGACAATTTAATTGATAGATTGATAGATATATTATTAGACAACAAAATTGATAGATTGATATATAGATAGAGAGAGAGAGATATATATATATATATATATATATATATATATATATATATATATATATATATATAGATGGATAGATAGACAAATAAATAGTCAAATAGATAGATAGATAAATAGATAGCTAGACAGATAGATAGAGATATAAAAGATAGATAGATAGACAAATATATAAATAGATATATAGATAGAAAGATAGATAAAGAGATAGGTAGATAGATAGACAAATATATAGATAGATAGACAGACAGACAGATAGATAATTATTTAGAAAGATAAATAGATAAATAGACATATAGATTTACAGATAGATAGAAAAATTGATATATAGATAGATAAAATAACAAAAAGATAGATATATTGATAGATAGATAGATAGACAAATAGATAAATATATAGACAGACAGATAGACAGATAGATATATAGATTGATTGATTTATTGATTGATATGTATATAGAATGTTATAGAGGTAGACAAAAAGATAGACAGATAGATAGACAAATTGATTGATTGATTAACAGATTGATCAACAGATTGATAAATAGTTTAATAGACAGATTAATAGACATATTGATAGATAGAGTGATAGATAGATAGTTAAAAAGACAAATAGATAGACAGATAGATAAAGAGATAGATACATAGATTGATAGATAGATAGAAAGATAGATAGATAGATAGAAAAAAGATAGTTAAATAGACAGATAGATAGATATATACACAGATAGATAGACATATAGATAGAAAAATATAAAGATAGATAGATAAACTGATATATTGATATAATAGATAGATATACAGATACAATGATAGATAAATAGATAGATAGATAGAGAGAAAAATAGAAAGAAAGATAGATAAATAGATAGTTACATACATAGACAAATAGATAGATAGATATACAAAAAGATAGATAGATAGATAGATAGATGACAAATAATAGACAGATAGATAGCCAGATAAATAGATAGATATATAGAAATATAAATAGACATGTATTTATACAAATAGATTGATAGATAAAAAGATACATAGATATAAAAATAGATAGACTAATAAATAGATAGAGAGAGAGATATATATATATAATGGATAGATAGACAGATAGATATATAGATAGATAGATAAATAGATAAATAGCTAGATAGATCGACAGATATATAGAAAGATAGATAGAAAGATAAATTGATAGAAAGATAGACAGATAGATGTACATAATGTTAGATAGATCGATTGACATATTGATAGATAGATTAATAGATAATAGATAGACAAATAGATAAATAGATATTTAGATATATAGATATAGACATAGATAATTAGAAAGTTAAATAGATAGATATATAGAAAGGAAAATAGATAAATAGATATATAGATAGATATATAGATAGATAGATAGGTAGACATATATATATATATATATATATATATATATATATATATATATATATATATATATATATATATATATATATATACGGATAGATAGTAAATATATAGATAGATTGGTATATAGATTAATAGATGGACTAATAGATAGAATGATAGATTCATAAATAGATTGATAAATAGATTAATAGATAGATAGATAGATATTTACTTAAATAGAAAGATAGATAAAAGATAGATTGATAGATAGTTAGATAATTAGATAGACATATATATAGACAAATAGATAGAAAGATTGATATTCCCATTGATATACAGATAGATACATAGAATGTTATATAGATTGATTGACAGATTGATCGATAGATTGATAGACAGGTTGTAGAAAAATTTATAAATAGATAGATATATACATAGATAATTATAAAGATATATAAAAAGATATACACATATATACAACTAAATAGAGAGATAGACTGTCAGATAAGTAAATAGATAGACAGATTGATAGACATTTTGATAGATATATATATTAATAGATAGATAGACATATATAAACACATATAGATAGATAGATAGATAGATATAAATATAGATAGATAGATAGATATAAATATAGATAAATAGATAGAAAGATAGATAGATAAATAGAAAGATAGAGAGAGAGACAGACATATAGATAGATAGATAGGTAGACATATAGATAAAAAGATAGATAGATGGATAGACAGATATATATATATATAGTTAGATCGATAGATGGATGGATAGATATATAGATACACAAATAGATATACATATATATAGAGATAATGATATAGAAATAGATTGATAGAGTGATAGATTGATAGACGGATAGATTGAAAGATAGATAGATAGATAGACAGATAGATATACAAATATATAGATAGACAGACAGATAGATTGATTCATAGATTGATAGATATATAGATAGATAGATAGCTGATAGATAGCCAGACAGATATATATATATATATAAAGTCAGATAGATAAACATATAGATAGACAGATTGATAGATAATTAGATAGATATATAGATAGGCAAATAGATACACAGAAAGATAACTATAAATTTAGATAGATAGATAGATATATAGACAGATAGATGTATAGATAAATAGATAAACATGTAGATAGATAGTTAAATAGATAAATAGATTGATAGAAAGAAAGAAAGATATATATATATAGACAAATATATAGATAGATAGATTGATAAATAGATAGATTATAGATGATAGATAGTTGATATACAGATAGACAGATAGATAGATACATAGACAGATAGAAAGTCAGATATATAAACATATAAATAGACATATTAATAGATAATTAGATAGATATATAGATAGGCAAATAGATAGACAAATAGATAGATAAAAATTTTGATTGATAGATAAAAATTTAGATAGATAGATAGATAGAAGTATATATAGATAGATAGAATAGTCATATAGATAGATAGTTAAATAGATAGATAGATAGATGGATAGATATATATATATATATATACATAGATAGATAGATAGATAAATAGACAAATAGATTGACACACACACACACACATATATATATATATATATATATTGATAGATAAATATATAGATAGTGTAATAAATATATAGGTAGATAGATAGATAGATAAACATATAGATTGAAAGATAGATTGACAGATATATTGAAAGTTAGATAGATAGACAAATAGACAGATAGATAAATAAATAGATATATATATATATATACACAAATAGATATACAGATATATAGACAAAGATATAGAAATAGATTGATAGAATGAATGATTGATATATAGATAGACTAAAAAATATATAGATAGATAGATATACAAATAGATTGATAGATAGATAGATATATAAATAGATGGATAGGTAGATAGATTGAAAGATAGATAGATCGATAGATAGATAAATAGATAAAAAGATAGAAAGACATATAGGTAAACATATAGATATATAGATTGATAGATAATTAGATAGATAGACAAATAGATAGGCAAATAAATAGTCAAATAGGTTGATATATACATATATAGATAGATAGATAGGTAGATAGATCGATATATAGACAAATAGATAGATATATAGATAGATCAAAAGAAACATATATACAGAAAGATTGACAGATAGATAGATAGATAGCAAGATAGATAGATAGACAGACAGATTGATTGATTCATAGATAGATATATAGATAGATGATAGATAGACATACAGAGAGAGAGAGAAAGATATATATATATATACAGATAGAAAGTCAGATAGATAAACATATAGATAGACAGATTGATAGATAATTAGATAGATATATAGATAGGAAAATAGATAGACAGAAATATAGATACAAATTTAGATAGATAGAAGATAGATATATAGACAGATAGATGTATAGATAGATAGATAGACATGTAGATAGACAGATATATAGATAGATAGATTGATAAAAATAAAAAGAAAGAAATATAGATAGATAGATAGATATATATATATATATATATATATATATATATATATATAGACAGA